>JAAGWI010016743.1:0-11315 GCA_012274505.1 Galium porrigens var. tenue
GTCCTGGGGTCGATCTACAAGAATATATATTATATATTATTTTCTTAAAACATCTATCGTCATAAAGGAACCCACGTGATTTGGGACTCTTTTTTTAAGGCGTAAATTTTATATAATGTATGTACACATTTAGGCTCATTTTTATTGTTTTTACATAATCTTGAAATTTGACATAATAAATCTCACATAGAACACATCACAAAGTAATTAACAACCAACATGTTTTGTTTGAATTTTGTTTATATCAATGTTATTTAATTTCATCATTTTTGTCCATCTTTGTTAAATCAGACAAAAAAACTGACTAAATTAGTTAAGGTCTGCACTCATTCTCACCATGGAGCACTGCAATTTAGTCCTGTTTCTTCTCTTATATTTTCATTTCATTTACAAAGAAAATTTTGCATGTACTATCTAATGTTGAACTTGAATTGGGGGACTGAAAGGAATGGAAAAAATGGACATCAGTGAATCTGACTGAACACTTTACACTAGGGATGCAGTGAGTTCGAGTTTGATCATCGTCTTCTTCCTCGACTGATTTTGATATCATAGCATCAACGGCAATGGCATACCTTCTAGCTAGAGTAAATGCCATTTTTAAATAATTGGTGGTCACACCATCTATGTATTTCCGTACCTTGTCTTTTGTCTAAACTTGCAATTGTATATGTGTGTCAGCGTGCAAGCTTAATTGCTGTTTCTTCTTCCTTGCCAAGGATCCTAGTGCCATTTTTGCCTATCGAAATTAAGATCCTCGACATTTTCACATTTTAAGTTCTATCATTCAAGCTTCAATCACCTCAATGTTTAGAGGACTCATATTCATGAATGCCATTTGATTGAATGAACTGATTCCATTATCTGAGCTGCACCATAAAGAGGAAAGGAGATGCGCACTGCTCAAAACACATGGTATTCCTCCCAATCTACTACAAAGGACAAAGTTATGTTTCGACGTGTCGATTCACTAAAACGTCCTCTGTTTTTAGATAGTCGGATGTGAGCTTTGCTGATCATGTACAACTCTTTTTTAAGTATTTCTTTTAGCTCATTCATTTTGGAAGCAATATCTATCTGCTTCAGGAGCTTTTACAGCTCCCACTGATCATCCCTATTGGGAATGATTTTTTGTACAAACTATGCCAGTTCTCTGGCCATTACTAAGGTTTAGGGAGCCTTGAATATATTCCCTCCACAATAGTGGTTTAATTTTTTTTTAAAAAAAAAGAACTGATTCCATTATAAACGAAGACAAGTAATGGGAAACTGTGGCTCTTCTATTCTACACTGAGCTCGTCCTACGATGCATCAGTCTTCATGTTGGTCTCTCCGTCAAATGCAAAGATATTCTAATAATAATCAAAGTGGACAAATGATAACATTACAAAATTCACATACAAGGCACCCAATATGAACTCATCCACTACGTCAAGTAAGAGAAGCGTCTTAAATCTCATTTTCGCGATTTGAAACTGCTTCTTCCATCCTTGAGGCTCTACAATTGAAGCAAATACGAAGGAATGCATAACAAAATTAGGACATATGGAAAAGAATCATGGTGATTTGAACTTAGTTTTGATAATGCACCAAACGCTTGAATGATCTGGTTTTGATGGTTTCGCTTGGTTCCTCCGAGGCTGGTCTTGCACAGTCCAAAACCTGGCCAGAACAGAAAACATATCTTGACATACGTCCTTAAGGATACACAGTAAATTGACTCATACTTGAAAACGCTGGTTGTAATGCAAAGTGCTATTATGAGGAAACATGTAATAAGTACAATATATGTGCACAACTAAAATGATGATAAAAAGTAGAGTTGAATATCTGATAAAAACTAATGGGTAGTTCAGAAAAGCTGAAAAGTGTAGATCATAGTGCAGAAAAAAAAACTCTGTTCCTATCCTTTGTCTAGGTTAAACTAGAGAAACTTGGCTCTAGAAAGGAGAAGAAGACAAATCTCCTGACTGTCGAGGCAATAAAACATCAGAACCAGCAACCAAAGAATCAATCCCATTAAGGGCACTCAAAAATAATCTAAACAGCAAGAAGCTCTTAGAAATTCGTAAAACACAGCTCACACAGAAGCTCCTAAGTAGTCTGTCTTCCTTAAACCATAAGAGTGCAAATTTTACTTGAGCAGTCAAAATTTAGATAGATTTGTCTTATTTAATAATCCTAGATAGGCCTTTTGTCCTTCATTTTCTAATTTCAGTTGTTAATTATCTCCTTATCTGACAGCCCCATCACAGAGTTTATTGTGATGCAGCTATTAGTAGGCAACTGAAGGGCCAAATACTTTTGAAGCCTACGACATAATCTGTAAGAGAGAAAAATTGCAGAGCTCGAAAATTGCATATGATTTTCGACATTCAGTGATTTCATCAATAGGAGTGTTTTCTAAGTACATTCAGTGATTTCATCAATAGGAGTGTTTTCCAAGTTTTTTTTAGACTAATGCTCCTTGAAGATACCCCATAGTTTCCATTAATCACCTGACTGTATACGTTACTAGTAAACGAAATATAAAAAGTTGTCAACAATGTCGAGCACAGTTAAGGATTCCATACTATAAAATCCATCTTTCAGATAAGCTTAATAGTACAAAAACAGCTATCTGCATTGTCATATTGTCAGCAAAATTAACCTGATAAAGAATTCATGCACTCCGAATTTGTTACATGCGTCCCCCTTTATTAATGTGATCTCATTCTCATCCTAATATTCCCCCTCAACAGTTCATGGGGTACTTTTCTCAGTTTCCAAGAAGTCAAAAACACTCTAGTATCTTCCATTTCCATGAGGTGGCAAGTACTCCAAGTATTCCAACAATGGTTTTCACTACACTAACCGATGTGTCCAAAAGCCAATAGTGTGCTTCTTACACAAATGACCTACTTTTCTGATGTTTTACTTGTTTCACACAGCATAAGTTTTATTATATATATAAGAGATCTTGATTCTTGAGAGGTTCTAGATATAAGTGAGATTTTCAGTAAGGATTATTAAAAAAAAAAAAAATTCCTTTAAACACGTGTACACATACAATTCAACATGTATGTGATGATGTACTTGTCTCCTTAGACATCTCTACGAGCTTGGCATAAACATTAAAGTCCAATGGCATTCACTTGAACAAGCTCAGAGTATAAAAGTGCATAGTCTAAACCGAAGTACAATTGAAGAACGGAAATAACTAAAAGAAAACTGTGCCATTACCTGAATCAGTGACTCAACCCTGCGTCTCATCCGGGTATGCATAAAGCCTTCCGAGCACTGTTTGCAAAACATAATCAAGTAGAGTTGGAAATTTGAAATATAGCAGGCAAAATGTTCATATGCCCAAAATTTAAGATTACAATTTTATTTTTTTTGAAATATAAGATTAAAAATTAAATATACAGAATAAACACTCAAAACATACTCATACAAATGGAATCAAAAAGTTAACTTGAATTTTTTTCAAATGATATAAAGACTATCATTCCATTTAAAAACAAATCTACACAAGTAGGGCTGCCAAAGAGTAAAAACAATTCTCAAATATGCAACAAGGAGACCAAGCGAAAAGTTGAATGCAGGGAACAAAAGCAATAATCAACACTAATACTACTTTGTTCCCCATCTTGAATGAGTACAGCAAAATCCATTCTTTTAAACAAAATTATAACCACCAACGTGCTTTCTTTTTTTCTACACAAACAAACATCTATTTTGAGATACCTAGCTACTACTTGATCAAATCCTTACATTTGGCTAGACTCTTTTCATTATTTTATAAAATACACATCCCAATCCTGACTTATTTTGATGTTCAAATATTAAAATCAGAAGTTAATAAAACCGAATACTGTACAACCGAACAGGAAGCTTGATTGAATAACCATGCATGACTTACTAGTTACTGCCAGCCAGTAAAAACAGTAATAAGATTTCCATCTTAGGCAAGAATTACCCTCTATACTCTTACAAAAGAGAAGAAAAAGACATTATGAATCTGGCATACTGATATAAGAATGCCCTACTTGTGCTAAATCCGCAGTCAACCTTAGTCAAGAAGATTTTAAGGAATATCCCCTGCTTTCTAATAAAATGACACACATTCTGTTTTGGTTTGATTCACTAACAAAAAAAATTGAGTCATTTAACATCCACTCATTTTACTTTTCATTCTCTCAATTCAATTTCACACACAATTGGCTTGTAGAAAAGTGCTTAGTCTAAACGGAAGTACAAGCTAGGTATCTCGAAGTATATGTTTGTAAATGGAAGTACAAGCTAGTCTAAACAGAAGTAGTAGCTAGGTATCTCAAAGTAGATTTTGTGTGTAGGGGAAAAAAGCACCTTGATTGTTATAAATTTTGTTTAAAAGAATGTGTTTTGAGGTACTCATTCACAACTGAGGATGATAATTGGCTTTATTTCTAGTGCTCAGAAGTGAGGGTGCCAATCTTAATGAAGGAGGGGAGGCATCACTTCAGAACAATGTTGAAATGGCATACCTATATGGAACTGATATATGCTAACATCTGAAGAATGTATGATACACTGGTTATCTAACACATTTGATGATCTCACCTTGATATGGTAACTCACAAATGCATGAAATGTTGACAAACTCCAAACAGTTCTGTCCAGTCTTCTTCCTTCAACATGGCGAGGGGAAATGACTGTATTTTGGTCAAAGTTGGAAGTTGTCAAACAAAGTAGGGAAAATAGCAATAAATAAACTAACTGCAGCCATTAAAAAAACCACAATTACCAAAACTAACAAACCCAGCATTCGCAGATAATGCTTCTGAAGGAGCATCCTTCAGTTCTTGTGGTGGAGTAGGGGACCATGAACAAAGAGGGGCATTGCCAAGCCCAGTACCACGCCTGGCATCAACAAATTCCTACAAAGGACATTAACATTGAAATCTTAAATACTCAATAATGTAACACGACTACACCTGAATTACAAACCTATAACAATATGTACATGCAAAGAATGAATGAAACCTTCACCATATTGACAGCAGAATTGACTAAGAAACAAATATGCCAGTCATAAGTTACTACTATAATATGTAAGAAAGTCATACATGGGAACAAAAAAGGGCAAAAAAGTAGATGATCAAAAAAATCTAAAATCACAATATTCATACACATTTCAAACAGTAGTGACCCTTTAAGCCTTTTTTCCCTGGAAATGGAAACAGCTAATTAAGATACTTGTTTTTCCTATCGAGCTTGTACCCTCACCTGTAGGAAGGAAGTTGCCAGAACAACATCTGTAGAATCTTTGAATCTCATAGGAAATACCACAGTGGCCTTATCAACCTGCAGCAAACATGCATAACAGTATTCATCAAAAAGAGAATACCTGATTTCAAGATTAAAAATATAATATTACTTAACATCTGACCCAATGGTTCTGTTCTCCCCCTACCATTCTTATTTTCCCTTTCAATTTTTTCTCAATTATACCACAGTTTTACCCGCATTGCGGATTAAATTCCAAAGATTTTTCAATCGATTAATTCAGAATCATCATATGATTAGTATAATAAAAAAATCAATCACATAATCCATAAAAAATGTGTGGATAATAGAATACAGATCAGTTTTTTACGATTTTGTTGGATTAATCAAAGGGTTAACTGTTAAAAGAAAACACTTGAAAAGACTCGTGCCATGTGGGAAATAACTGAAGAAATAACTGAGGCCATGATGGTTGCCACACAGGTTGTAGTGGAAGTTATAAGATGGGTTTTAACAGGCAATATCATTAGAATCTTCTGTAGCCAGCAACGGCGACGTTCAATATGGAGATCCCAATGGTGTAAGAGAAGTTTAAGCAGTGGATCGATTAAGGTATTTTTATCCATTAAGTGAGATCCAACAGCCAAAAATTTTGAGTATAAAAAAGAAAGTCAATGTATCCCTCTCTTAGGAATATCCTATCAAATTAAAACTGGATATATATCTTAGGGATAATGAGAAGAAGGATGATAATAACCTTACTGGAAATTCAGGAATTAAAGGATGTACATTCTTTTTACATCCTCAAACAAAAACTTATTATTTCTTACACAAAGTCATTTCATAACCCTGAAATTTGCATAAATCAGTAACCTAATCAAAGTCTTTCATCAGGTTTGCATGAACTAGGGTTGCATCATCTTTTCAATACATGTAACAACCAATACTGTCACTAAGTTGAGCAGTTGAAAGTTTTTTCCCGATGCTCAGGAAAAATATTGATCAAAAGTAGGCAGGAAAAAAAGAGGTCTCCTAGGAGACCGTCCTATCATAATTTAATGACAGGACCGTTCTTTACTTCATATTTTTATGAGGTTAGTTTATGTGTTTGTTTCATTAGCCTCTTATTATGGTACTTTTAATTATTTAATTTTAAAAAATATTTATTTAAATGTTGTAAATATGTCTATATAGTTAGTTTAAGTATTTGTGTCATTAGTTCTGTTTTAGTATACTTCCCTTTGTTTAGTTAAATTTTTTTTTTTAAATATCATTAATGAACTAATTGAGTTAGGAAGACAAACAAAGCTTATAAACACACAAACTATCCTAATAAATGTATGAGAAATCATTCGTCCTACCATAAGCTTATGGTGAGACAAGACTTTGTAGGAAACAAAATGAACCGGATCTGCCTAGTATGTACCTGAGGAATAAGAAAAAATGACTCCATGGGCCGATGTACCAGGGCAACAATCTTGCCGATATCTGAAGTGACTGACCTTGACGCTAAATGTTTACAATACACTCTTAATGGGGCGCCCAATACAAGTTCCCTCACAGATGAAACCATTATCAAAAGCATGTGTTTTTGCTCTGCAGGATTTGCATTAAATAGATTAGATAATCATTGTAAAAAAATCAGAGCACATGTTATCAATAGCTGCACTTCAAAGATAATGGTGTATTAGAGACCAAGGAACAATCTAGAAAAAAATTCCATTGGTGCAGTGAAACCATGACCCTGCCAATTACTGTAGATATCTTGGCTAGTTATGCAAATTATAAGTGTGAAGGAATGTAGAAACGTGAAGAAGACAGAAAGAAGGCATCCAGTTAATCAGGCATTCTTTAAAAGCTCTAGATCTGATATAACTATGAGTAGCACATCTCACGATTCAATAGTATTTCATTAGCAATGTAAGCCATAAAATTCAGGTGTTTGCTGTTCCAAGCTTTAATTATGTCATTGTCAATACAAAGCACCTTATAGTATGACTACTATAAATAATGTACACAAATAGGCCTGGTATAGATACCAGGCCAAATAGGCATCAACGATGTTGCCATTTAAAAGTGAAGTTTTGTAGACCAAGGAACGACTCTACTCTATCATTTAAAAATAAAATAATGTAGGATAGAGAAAATATGCGAGATTTGTTCATACAAGTGTAAATGAACAATGACCCTTATTCTTTCAGTACAACCATAGCAAGCTCATAATGACCTTAAAAGGAACACGTTGAACCTTCATCCGGAGGAAGCTTTGAGAAGTTCAATTTCAAAGTGAGACTGAATCCATCTCTTGGAGGATCAAGAATTTGTGCAAACACTCCATATGCTGATTTTATAGCATCTATGGCCCCTGGTGGTAACCCGCCAAAGGACACAGTTTGCGGAGGAGGTGTAGGTAACAATACTGATAAAAAAAGGAGATTTGGACTCTTCATTGAGGCCTGAAAAGTACTTGACCATGATAAATATGGAATTAATAAGAGTCTTATAAATAAAAAATTGCACTTGCTCATTCTATTCCTTCTAATGAATGGTGCTAGGAGTACCTGCATATGATATCTAATATCACCAAACTCATTCCAGTGGCAATCAAGCTCAATTCCTTTGTCAAGACTGTGAATAAGAAAACATTATTTGTCCACATGATTCCCCATTGATCCAACAATTTGACAAGTCTAGAATTAATCATGCACAGAATTCACATAGAACATGCATGTATGTGTGATAAGCATTTCCAAGGAAAATGTTCATCACAAAAATCAATAGAGAATACACAAAAAAAAATAAAAAATCATACAGTCTCAACACAAAAGGCCACCAAAATAATTAATAGGTAATACATAAACTAAGCCAGACAAAAAGCTATTGTTCTAATGTGTTTTTCAACCAACGGGATTAAGAGAACGGTTAGATGGATGCTTCTTTTTCTTTTCCTTTTTTACTTTCACTAGCTATTGCCGGAGTTCCACATGCAATTACTGGAGACAGTACCGGCAGTCAGCAACATACGGCTTAATTTTCAGATTTAACTTTAGCACACATAGGAATTTAAATTCAGAGAAAGAAATACGAAAAAATGAACTGCTTCATATGAATAATTCTTCTTTCCCAAAAGAAGTTGCACATCAGTACTCAAAAATGCAGCAATGTCAAAGGTTTAAGAACATTAAATTCTTTTATCTTGCCTAACACAGATGGAAAAAAAAGTCCCAAAGTTTCATGCTTTCAACATCAGATTTGTTCTGTGTCCCGAATGAATACTGAACTCAACACATTAATTACAATTCAGATATCCTAAAAGGAGCTGAATTTGGTAAAAAAAGTCTCGGAATATGTGAACTTCAATCAATCCTCAATTTCTCCAAAACAAACAGCAGAAAAAAAAAACCCATAAATTATTTGTGCAAAAACAACCAAAAAACAGCAACATACTTCTGAAGGCGGGTGGTCAAGATCTGCAAGAGGTACTTGGATGGAGATTGTAGCAAAATCATGGCTTTAAGTTGTCACCCCCAATTCTGCGATCCCTGGCTTGGCTTCATTCAATTGAAATATGCAATGGGATTTCTGGGGAACAGAATCTGCGATGTTAAGCTGTTGGAGAATTGGAATGTCACGTAGGAAATAATTACAGAAAAGAATTCAGAGGTGATTCCTTTTTTGGAGACAAGGAAGGGTAAGTTTTGTTTTAGCTCCCCTCTTGTAGGTCTCCCTGAGTTTGAGTCCTGGGTGCTTTTGGATATGAATAATTTTTACTTGTCTAATTTTTTTTTGCTCATGACATTAACCTTTTTTTTCTTCAGGAGTATTATTAAAAGGAATACTTCTTCCAAAAATTCAACTTTTCTTCGATTTAAAATGGAAAGTCTTTATACCTTCTAGCATAAATTGTATACCTTTGAATTTAAAAGACGTATTTTACAACTATTTACATTAGAAATTACAATTTTTAATCTAAAATGTATAATGGTAGTTCTAAAATTCGTTAGAATGTTGAACTTTCCCAAAGCTTTGCCAATAAAAAATAAGAATCTAAAAACAATTAAGTGTTATATTACTACAAACTCATAATATGCTCTTACATTTATCTTTCATCTATTCGGCATCTTTCAGATTGAGCTCCCATTAAAATCGATGGATTCGGTCTTATCGGAAGAGGTTTAGTTACTGTTACGAGTCTCACATCATTAGTCTTTAATATGTACTTCAAAACTCATAGAGTAATACATGTGTTGACTTTAACTATTCAAAGAATCAAACCTTAGTTGAGTTTATGCAATGACCGATTGATCTTTAATTAACTATCGGCAAACACTACTAAAAAGTAAGTTTCTGCGTCAATCTTACTTCACTTTTATAAACACTACTAATTCGTGAGTTGAATTTGTGTAGAAATTCGTCAACACTTACTTATCTTGCTAAATACACTAATGCAAAAGTTGATTTTTAATGAGTCAGCAGGTCTATGTTATCGGGTGAAATAAGCATTTAGGTTGAGCTCCGGTTTGGGTCTATGTTATTGGGATTGGGTTGGGTATATGTGAGTTACTTACGCCATCAGTCGTTAATACGTACTTTTAATGATAAGGAGTAATACGTAAGTTGACTTTCAAAGCCAATTAGTCGGAAGAGCAGTGGGTATTCGGCCATCACCTTTTTGTACTCCTTTTGGTGATTTTATCTTTAGGATTAGATAGGCTACACTGGCTTTTTAGTACACTTTGCTTCAGATACAGAGAATGACTAGTATTGATATAGTTATAGGAATTTCTCTGTAATATTTCAAATCGACTCCTCTTTGGATACATGTTGTACTTTTTTATTTTTGTTCTTTTCTTTTGGCTTGGGATGCCTAATAATATTCCCGAACCATTGGTGGTTTACCATTAAAAAATATATGTTGACTTTCAAAAAATCAACCATGATCATGTTTAATTAACTATATGTAGACATTACTAAAAAAAAGTAAGTCTCCTTTATGTAATTATGAGTCAACATTACTTCACTTTGATAAACACAATTAATTCATAAGATGAGTTTACGTGGAAAATCGTCGATACTTATTTAACTCGTTATAAACACTAATGGAAAAGTTGACTTTACCGAATCAATGAGTCGGGTTCAGGTCTATGTTATGGGACCAGTTCGGTTTGTGATGGGTTAATGTACGTTATGAGTAGTCAATATGTAATTCAATATCGATAAAGAGTAATACCTAAGTTTACTTTAACTAATAAAAAACCAACCATTATATTACTTGATTAATTAATTAACTATCTATAAACATTACTAAAAAGTAAGTTTTCTTTACGCAATTAGGCATCAACATTACTTCACTTTGATAAACACAATTAATTCGTAAGATGAGTTTACGTGGAAAACCATCGATACTTACTTAACTTGTTATAAACCCTAGTTCTTCATTTTCTTTCCCTCTTCTTCCATTTTCTTCCATTAGATTTGATGTTGTATGTTAGAATGGTAATATTTGTGTAATTAACTTTGGGGGGCAATTGAATTAGACTTTTGGCTTGAGATTGTCTTTAGCTTTGTATGCTTCTATTTTGGTTGTGATTATCATTTGATTAACTTGCATTGAATTGTGTATGAATGTGTTAATCTTGCTAAGTTTGCCATGGTCTTTGTGTTTTGAATCAATTGCTTGCCTCATAGTGTAGGTAAAGTTTAAACCCTAGTTGTAGTTTAATGTAGTGATTAGGTACTGTAGAAGTGATTAAGTGGTGACAGCTCTATCCCTTGTTAGTTGCAGTGTAGTTTAGTCTAGTTGTTATAGTAATTTGTAGATTAATGGAGGCTATGTGATTGTTGTGATGAAATGTGGTGAATGTTAGTTGTTAGAATTATAATTCTCATGAACTTGAATGATGAACCAATTGCATGTTGTTGTAGGAATCTAATGCTATCATTGATCGCTCGTTATGTGTAGTTGTAAACTAGAGTCGAGATATTCATTTCTAGCATATGATTATATGCATTCGAATTGCTAGATTCATGGGTAGAATGCTATCATTTACCCCAATCTCATGTTGTAG
>JAAGWI010016831.1:330-12160 GCA_012274505.1 Galium porrigens var. tenue
TAGTTATAGACACATCTTTAGAAACTCATCTGTAATCTCACAAATCTCCTCCAGGGAGATTATTTTACTTTATTTTTCTGTTCTTTTATGGCTTAGGGATGCCTATTAAAATTCCCTCCACCTTTGGTGGTTTAACTAAACAAAAAATTTACATGGTGCATATACCCTTATAATAGGTTAATTTAATTGGATATCAATTACACTATAATCGCCCAGCAAAATGAATGGATATTTAATTTTAAAAAAAATCAAAATTTTAGCCAATGTCTGGAAAATTTTAGCCAATGTCTGGAAAATTGATACATCCTGAACGCTAAAGGGGTATGTCCGTAAATAAACCCGAGAGAAGTAATTTCGTCCAAAAATAATCGATATTCCATTCCGTCGCCCAAAACAGAAAAGGAATTTGGAAACAAAGCTTTGGATCATCAAAACAAAAAACAACACGCACCACACCAATGCACTGTGTTCTGTGCTGTCCGTCCAATCATCACACACCAGCACACCATAAATAAACCACCGCCCACGGCGGCTCTCCACCGTCAGCCGACAAATCACCCGATAAGTCACTGGATCCTCTAAACCCCCGCCGTGCTATTTCACCGCCTGGAATGGTGTTGTAGCGATCTGGAATAGTCGCGCCCTTTTTGATCTCCAAAGTCGAGAATCGAGCGGGGTTTTTGGATCGTTTCGGCCGGGGAATGTCTCAGGGTCAAACTCAAGCTCCGAATATGGATCAATTCGATGCGTATTTCCGGCGAGCAGATTTGGATCGCGACGGCTGGATTAGTGGAAACGAGGCAGTTTCGTTCTTCCAAGCTGCCAATTTGCCGAGACCAGTTCTCACTCAGGTATTCTTTTCTACTGTGGAATTCTGCTTCATACTTTCACTTTGTTTGCAAAATTATACTTCGTGAGTTAAATTATGGTTTAATAGTAAAATTAAGCTGCAGTGTGTTGTATTGCCAATTCTTTATTGATTTTTGTTGGAATTTAGGAAGTTAGTTATGAGAGATGATAGTTAGATACAGGTTGAGAGTTCTATTGGAACCCCAACTAGCCTATAATTTGTCTATCAGCTCAATCATATCTTAGATTAGCTTAAGAGAAAACTGATTTGATCATTCGTATTTGATTGTGATTTTGGAGCAGTTTGTTGTATTTTTAGGATTTGAGTTTTGACTGCTTGAAAAAGGGTTTAATGTAGAGCAAGTTAGTGTAGAATGCAAACCATAGTCTTTAACTTATTGGATGTGCTAGGTGATTTCAATTAGTTAATGTTGCACCCCAACCTCGCCTAAACTAGGTCTATTGGCTCAATCAGGAATTTATCATAGATTAGCTTAAGAGAGAACTGATTCGATCACTTGTATCGGACCAGTTTGTTGTATTGTTAGGATTTGAGTTTTGGCAGCTATTGTCAAATGAGGGCTTAATGTAGAGCAAGTTAGTATAGAACGCAAATCATATTTTTGAACCTAAAAGGATGGAAGAAGCTTGGTGCGCTAGGTGATTTCAGTTAGTATATGTGCAATATGATGGATGCCCTTGCCATACATTGATTCCTGCTGAGGGTATGACTTTAGAGTTAGCCTTCCATCATAGCTATCTAGATTTCTGCTTTTTCCATGGCGTAGCTGCTGATTTGCATTCACACATCTTCGCATCGTGGATGTACATTTTTTTTTACTCACATTAGTTATTGCTTCTCCCTTTCCACTCCAGAAATTCTACTAAGACAAAATTTAGATGCCTTATTCTCTAATTGTCTTCTTGAGGTCTTATTCCTACTATTTAATCCCAAGATCCTGCATCCATTCCATGCTATGCTAGAGCCATAGTGGTGTATGTATATAATCTTGTTAATAAGTGCTTCTTGGAGCCTTACCTTTTCTGATAATAATATGTTATGTACTTTGGTATTTTGAATTCTATGTTTGGGCGTCTATTTTGACTACTCCTTCTCAGAGTTATCTTTCATCTTCTAAAAACCATAAATGCAATTTGTTTGAGGGTCTGTTTAGGTCCAAATTTGAAGTAGAAATGCGACATGGCTGTAGTAGCTTGTGCAACTTAGTATTTTCTATGTCCAACTGTTTTTTTCACACTTTCCCTTTTGGTCCGTCCCACTAATTTCTTTCTACTTTCTTTATTTCCTCTTCATACTTGTTACTCCTTAATCCCCTGTGCAAATTGTTGGTGGGAAGAAAATAGCGGGAGGTAGGAAGTTTATTTTATAAGCAGTACAAGATATTTTTGACTAAATTGGTTTTGAAATGTACTTTATGATTTACTAATATTTCTCCATCAGTGTTTTTAGAGAAGTAGAAGTTTCTCTTTTATTGTTGTTAAATTAACAATTTGTTTAATTGTCTGATAACTTCTAATATTTGCAGATATGGACGATAGCTGATCAAAATCGAACCGGTTTCCTTGGTCGTAAAGAATTTTATAATGCTCTTAAACTTGTTACAGTTGCACAAAGTAATCGAGAGTTGACAACAGAGATAGTAAACGCTGCATTATATGGTCCAGCTTCGGCTAGAATTCCTCCTCCCAGAATTGACCTCACACCAAATCCAGGCCCTCAGGCAAACATGACTGTAGGATCATCCGTCCCAGCAGCAAATGCTTCTGCCCCTCAATCAACTGGCATCATGCCTCAAAATAGTACGATTGTGCAGCCACCTCAACCTCCCATGCCTAATGCTACTTTTCAGTTTCCTCAAGGTGTTGGTGGTCCACGTATACCTAATGCTACTCTTCAGCCCCCTCAAAGCGTTAATGGTCCTCTTATGCCTCGTGCTACTTTTCAGTCTCCTCAAGGCGTTAATGGTCCTCGAATGGGCCATGCTAATTTTCAGTCTCCTCAAGGCGTTAATGGTCCCCGAATGCCCCATGCTAATTTTCAGCCTTCTCCTGGTGTTAATGGTCCCCGAGTGGCTCAACCTGGAATAACAAATATTGTTTCTCAGCTCCCAAATTCCTCAGGTCTGGTAGGTGGGAACCCTGTTGCTCCCCAGTCAGGACAGACTTCTCAACCTATTAGAAGCGTGTCGCCTGTTGGTCAGGATGTTCTTTCCACAGTTCCATCTGGTTTCCCAACTTCAGCACCATCCCAAACAACCAATGTATCGACACTGCCTGCTCTTCCTAAAGCAAGTGATACTTCAGTTGGTAACAAGGGGGAAGAGAAAGATTCCAAAGCATTTACTGTCTCAGGAAATGGGCATGCATCTGATTCGCTATTTGGAGATGTATTTTCAGCAACACCTGCCCAGCCTAAGCAAGATTCAGCCAACACTACATCTGGTTCCACCAGCTCATCTATGCCATCTTCAGTCTTGGCACCATTGGGAGTGCAACCTACAGTTAAATATCGCCCCTTCAATTCTTCTGTGCAGACTACACCTGCTCATCATCCGACAGACATTCATAATCAGCAAGGGCATTTATTAGTGAAGCCGAACCCCCAAGTTCCAGTGCAGGCATCCCCAGGATTACCTGCTGGTGCGTCAAATTCTTTTACTGGGCAATCTCAGGCTGCATGGCCAAGGATGAGTCAGTCTGACATTAACAAATATAGCCGAGTGTTTATGCAAGTAGATACCGATCAAGATGGAAAAATTACCCGTGAACTGGCTCGCGACCTCTTTCTCAGCTGGAAGCAACCGATAGGTATAATTTTATAATCTCTCTCTCTCTCTCTATATATATATATATCTATCTATAATTTCATTGTTGTCTCCCTTTCCTATTTTAGAGGTCTTAAAGCAGGTGTGGGACTTGTCTGATCAAGATAAAGACAGCATGCTTTCGTTGAAGGAATTTTGTGTTGCACTCTATTTGATGGAACGGTTTCAAGAAGGCCGTCCTCTTCCCTCTGTGCTCCCAAGTGGCATTATGCCTGACGGCTTGTCTGTCTCTAGCCAACCAGTTGCACCACATGAAAATGTAGCTTGGAGAGCTTCTCCTGGTACTTATTCTTCTGGTACTTATTATCTTCCTTCGTCCTTTTGGACGCATTATGTACACAATCCATAACCTAGTTCCTTTACAACAGCTTACCAGCAACCGCAAACAAATAAAGCAGTGACACCAGCTGCATCTCTTGGGAGGCCACCTCGTCCAGTTCCCATTCCACTAGCTGATGATGCCATGCAGCCAACTCGTCAACAAAAACAAAAAGTACCAGTTCTGGAAAAGCATCTCTTGGATCAGTTAAGCACTGAAGAGCAAAACTCGCTGAACTCAAAATTCCAAGAAGCCACTGATGCAGAAAAGAAGGTGAGTGGATAGTTTCTTTACTAGCGCGTTTGCAGTCTTTTGTTGGCGGAAGACAACTGCATTCATGGAAATTCATCTCTAATTCTTTCTTCCACCCCCCTCCCACCATTGTGCACTTTTATTTCTTTCATTCTCATGTTTAATTGAGGGGGACTTTGCAATTTCTCTAAATCTCCTCCACCCAGAAATGGGGAGAAATTTGCAATCACATTATTTGATTTCTCATAAATCTTTTTGGCCAATTTCAGGTAGCAGAACTGGAGAAAGAAATTATAGATGCTAGAGAAAAAGTTCAGTTCTTCCATTCAAAGATGCAGGAACTTGTGGGTACTTTTTCTCTTGTTTGGATTTAAGATCTTGATCATGCATTTGAAATTCTATGTTTTACATACCAAGGCTTATGTGATCCATGTTTGGTACCTGTTTAAGTTTTGTGAAAAACATTGTGTGTTCCTACAGTTATCTTATATGGCGATTCACATGTCTGGTTCATATTCGTTGTGTTATAACTGGTGTCTGAGTTGCTTTCTACATTTGTTGGGTTGTGGTGTAGTCATGTTGTGGTTTCATGGTGTATTAATTTGTCCTGGAAAGTTTAATTTAGAAGTTTCTTAAGGTATACAAATCTTGTTCTATTGGTTGATGTGGTCAAATATTTTGTCTGAAATGACCAAAATTAACTGTATATTTGTTCATGTGAACCATGAATACAGCCTACAGTCAAAAAGTACTTATATGTTCCAACTCTAATTGGTATTCAGATCTTGTACAAAAGCCGATGTGACAATCGACTAAATGAGATCACTGAAAGGGTTTATGCTGATAAGCGAGAGGTATTCTTCTCTAATGCTGATGAAATTTGCCTCACTGCCTTGGTTGATTTTGGACTCATAGAAATGGCTGTTTCAGGTGGAGTCTTTGGGGAAAAAATACGAAGAGAAATACAGGCAGACTGGCGATGTGGCTTCGAAGTTGACTATAGAAGAGGCCACATTCCGGGACATTCAGGTATTAAATGTCTTCTTAGCTAAATTCATTCTTGATGATTCTATGCTTTATCACTCTAAAGTTCAAAGGGATCTGTTATCAGGAAAAGAAAGTGGAGTTGTATCGAGCAATTGTCAAAGTGGACCAAGATGGGGGCTCTGAAGGAGCAGAGGTATCTCCCCTTTTTTCCCCTTTTAATCTCTCAAAAAAAACTTGATCACTGATTTATGCAAAATATATATACCTTGCTGAGCCCAATTTGTTGCATTTTCAGGAACGTGTGAATCGTATACGCTTGGATCTTGAGGACCTAGTAAAAACACTTAATGAACGCTGCAAAACTTATGGATTACGTGGCAAACCAACCTCATTGGTTGAACTTCCATTTGGTACTTTTCTGTCATGCGACAATAATTATTGATTGATTTTTCTTATATAACCTGAATTAGTGGCCAAGGCTGGTAACAAACAGTATCAAAAAGGGGAAAAAGAAATACTGAATGGTTTATCTGACGAGTTGCCGTTTCATTTTATGGTTTAAGAAGCAAAACAGTAGATATATTAAATGCAAATATTTAGCTATTTGTGAGTTGTATTTTATTTTGAAGTCGGACTCTATGCTGTCCAAATATTGTTCAATACCGCAGCAGATGAAATAAAATCATTGGAACATCTCAGTTTCTAATCAAGATTAACTACAATAAATTTTTTAATCTCAGAGACCAAGGTTTGGTTTTCATGCTCAAACGTGGTTAGAATATATACTAATTTGTGTGCATTCTTGTGTGATTTGAAATTCTGCTGATGCCTTTTCAATTCTTGTTCCCCTGATAATTTTCTGCACCAATCTGTTTGTTGAAGGTTGGCAACCTGGTATCCAAGAAGGAGCAGCTGATTGGGATGAAAACTGGGATACATTTGAAGATGAAGGTAAATAAATTGATTGTTATCTAGTAACTTGTCTTAGAAGGAGTTATGATTAGGTTGATGTCTCTTATTACATGTATTCATAACAATGTCTTTGGCATTAGATGAGTATATCTGATTATTAACTTGCTTTGTGCCATTTTAGGATTCTTAAATGTCAAAGATCTCACACTGGACGTGCAAAATGTCATAGCACCACCCAAGCCCAAATCCTCACTGAAAGATATTGAAATTTCTCAAGATGGAAATATGGGTGGTAAATCAGTTTCTGATGCTGACGAGAAGTCAGAGAAGGGTCAGAGAATATCTGAGGATGATAGAGTGAATACCCCGGGTAAAGAGACAGCAATCACTCCACCTGAGAGTCCTGCGTATAATGATTCGGAAGATTCTCATTCTAAGAAGGAAGTCAATTTTGATGGTTCACCCCATGCTAACCATAGGTAATGCTGTTCTTGATTCTTCATTTCACATTAATTTATGATAGCTTGCTAATGCTAAAGAATTTCGAAGAGTAAGTAGTATTATAATCACATCAAGACTTGAGATATATCTTCCTTATTATTCTTCCTCTTTCTACCTTGTAAAATTTTCTTCGGGAGTATGAAGCACGTACTTTGATTCCTTTTACAGCGAACATGATGGCCATGAATCCCGATTTGATAGAGGCTTTGATGAGCCTGGCTGGGGAACATTTGATTCACAATATGATGCCGACGGTATTGGCACGTTAGACTTCAATCACTCAAAGAAGGTATGGAAAGTCGATGTTTGCCTTTATTAGTCAGTTGTAGCCTAAGTAACACTAACAGCAAGGGCTGAATTCATATTTAGTGATATGCACTTTATTAGGTCAACTGGTTATGATTTGTCTATCAGTTCCTGAGATCACTGTGAATAACTGTGTTGTGGGAGTTTATGTCCCCTCTCATACTTCATCTGCTGGTTTTCATTTTGTAACAGGACGTGGATTATGTAAGGCAAAGTGATGATTCTTTGTTTGGTTCTGATGATTGGGGCTTACACCCAATTAGAACAAGCACTCCTCACACTGAAAACATCTACCAAAAGCAGGGTCCATTTTTCGATTCCGTACCAAGCACCCCAAGTTACAATGTGGGCAGCACCCCCCTTGGGGAGAGTTTATTCCAGATGAACAGCCCCTTTGCTTTTGCTGACTCTGTCCCAAGCACGCCATTGTATAGTTCAAACAATTCGCCACGGAGATATAGTGAAGGGACGGAGGAACGTTCTTTCGATAGCTTTTCAAGATTTGATTCCTTCAGTATGCAAGATGGTGGCCTGTTTACACCACGGGAGCCCATGCCTTTTGCAAGATTTGACTCTTTCCGAAGCACCAAGGATTCTGAATATGATCAAGGCATTTCTGGTTCACGTGACTCCCTCACAAGATTCGACTCCTTCCGCAGCATAGCAGATTCTGATTATAATTTTGGCGCCGCGCCACCTCGTGAGCAGCAGTTCTCTAGATATGATTCTGTCGCCGGAGAGTCTGGTTTTGGTAATAGATTTTCATCATTTGATGATGCTGATCCTTTTGGATCAAATGACCTTTTTAAGACTTCACTGGAAAGTGAGACACCAAGGAGAGACTCGAACACTTGGAACGATCATTTTCAGGTGTCTTTTGATAGCCAAACACCAAGGAGGGACTCTGATATTTGGAATGATCCTTTTAAGAGACCATTTGAAAGTCAGACATCAAGGAGAGATTGAGGTGGGTGCATTTTAGTTGGTTGGTTTACATCCTCGATACATGGCTGGATATGTGTGTTGTAAGGCCATTTGTCACGAGTTTTGGGTGGCTGAGTTTGTTATTTTTGTTTGCACCTTATAGACTGTAGAGATTGTGAAGTCGTGATGTCGTTAGGCTGTAGCCCCGACCCCTGTAATTTTATCACTCTTGTTCCTTTTATTCATTCTTCTCCTGTTCTTGTATTGCCAATTTTCCTAACTCTAGTAGTGTTCATCTATTCTTTAGCTCTGTAAAGTGTGTACAAATATCATACTATATTGACTTGATAATGTAGCGTTTTGTTGCCGAAGTGCCTTTGGGTTTTCAAGTTTCTTTCAGCATTGTATTCTCCAAGTTTTGTTGCCGGAGTGCACGGAAGTTTTTTTTCAGCATTGTATTGTCCTAGTCTGGTGATACACAAAAATCTTTTATGTTTGAATAGTAACCAATACATCATTTTTGTCAGTACATGTTATTAATTGATTGATTATCTATTATCTATTTAATCATATACTAGATGATTATCTATTTATTTTTATCTATTATCTATTTAACCAATACATCATTTTTGTCAGTACATGTTATTAATAAAAATCACTAAACTTTTAATAATTTTGGTTCTGCGTCACTTATCTTTAATAATATTTTCTGAGATCATTATACTATTACAAATCAAATTTTTTTGTCACTCTTTTAAATGTTCAGTTAGTCAACTAAAGGTCAAGCATTTGACCAATTTAGAAAAGGTTATTTGTGTCTTTTTGCTCTCATAAAGGGCCAAAAAAAAAACCCCCAAAATTCCAAAAATTCAAGAATCATTTAATCTCTTCAATAAAAAAAATTTGACTTGAAGAAAATCCCAAAAACGAAATTGTAAAAAAAAGTTTACACGAAGAACACGATAAAAAAATCCAAGAAATCCAAGAAATTCAAAAACTCTTTAATCTCTTCAATAATAATAAATTTTTTTTTGAAGAATTCCATTCATGGTACCGGGAAACGCCCATAAACGATTACAATAGAATTAACATCCAATTCAATTAGCCTATTATAATGATAACTAAATTATATGTTAACCAAACTGATAGTGTCTGACTATTATATTTTGAGAGATCCAATAAAAAATGTATTACCGCCATCATATATATAATCTTGCAACCGCGAAAACCACAGCCGCTTGGCAAGGAGGAGCATCTCCCGTATCAATCACTGCGCCAATCAGGGATCTGCTACAGCCACGACACCACTAGATCAAAAACACGATATGTGTTTTTCAAACTGTAAACACCTTAAAAATCACAGATCATGAGCGTAAACACGATCTGTACAACTAGATCGAGAACAATAAACACAAATCACAAAAACACGACCTGTATAATCAGATAAAAAACAAAACATCGGCGTGAACAACTAAATCATAGATTCAATCGATCAATTCGAAGAACAATTTTAATGTGTGAATAGATTCACACTTATTCAATAATCTCAATAAACAAAGAAACAATTGTTTACCCATCTTCCCATGGGAAGATGGGGAAAAAATTAAAGGAAGAAGAGAATGATCTATCAAATTAGATTAGAACACATCCAAAATCTTTTAACCCGTACCGGATCGTCAATTTTTCATGCCAGAGTACATCCATTTATTGATTTAAGGGGTCAAGGTCAAGGTCGAGTATTATGTCCGGTTCCAGTCGCCTGTTTTTTTTATAAAAAAAATGATGGAATTTATGTCAGGCGAATGTAACGAACATTACTCGACCCGCACATAAATTTCGACGACCTCAATTTAAACGAACCGACCCCTTAAATTTGGAAATCGGTGTACTCCGGCATGAAAAATTGATGTTAAAAAGTTTTGGATATATTCTAGCCTAATTTGATGGAATATTGAAGAGATTAAAGGGTTATTGAATTTCTGGCATTTTTTGGGCCGTGTTGTTCATGTAAACCTTTTTTTACAATTTGAAATTTTTGGGATTTTTTTCTTTAAGTCAAAATTTTTTTATTGAAGAAATTAAAGGGTTCTTGAATTTGTGAATTTTATGAGATTTTTTATTTATTTTCTAGGTCTTTATAAGAGTGAAAAAATAAAAATACCCTTTTCCAAATTGGTCAAATAATTGACCGCTAGTTTACTAACTGGATATTTAACAGAGTGACAAAAAAATATTTTTTAATATTATAGTGATCTCAAAAAATATTATCAAATATAAGTGATGTTAAATAAAATTTACTCTTATTTTTATCTTGTAAATAGCTAAATGTTTTCCTTTTTTTGCAAAAGAATGTACTCCCTCTGTCTCACCTTAATCTGCACAGAATATTTTTCACACTTGCAATACAGACTTTTAACTGTAAATATCTTTAATTACATGTATTAGCAACACATTAAAAATTGATATTTGAATATTATATGTNNGTTAATATATTTATTCAAATATGTGGTAAAAGTTTAAAAGCAAATAATGTCAAATAGTAAAGTGTGCAGATTAAGATGTGACAGAGATAGTAGAATATGTAGAAACGAGATTTATATGAAAACATCAAACCCCGGACAAGAATTGTATGTAGTTAAGTTTCTTTTATTATAATTACACGGGACATATCATATACTTATGTCCTATATTAAATTGCAAAAAATCTTTTTCACACTCTCCAACACAGATATTTGACTACTAATATCTTTAATTACGTATAAAAATTTGATATTTAGATACTACTACATTATGATGAATTTAACAATATTATATATGATAATATTGATGCTAATATATTTATTAAAATTTATGGTCAAAGTTTTATAACAAATAGTTTCAAATAGTAAAGTATATAGTTTAGTTTGTGATGGAGGGAGTACTAATTCGGAAAACTCAAAAAAATAATTAAAGTCTCACCCAAAATGAAATATTTTTAAAATTAAGGAAATTGTAGAAAGTTATTTTTTTGGTAAACGAGGTGGTTCAATTTCATTAATAACTTAGAAGTATTACATCAGTTTACTAGGTTCTAACCTCAATGGGCAAAAACTCCTAGTTAGAAAGAGATACGCATCCCTATAAAACATAATACAAATACCTACTCCGACTCACACATCATGGGGTGAGCCTCCCACATAATCTCATAAACAAACAACTGAGCTCTATCAGTGAACCTATCAATCCAAACCATTTGAATCAACGGTCACATGCCATACTGACACCCTGCTACTCGACCCATCTTGGCAAATGGTGTTGCGTCACCTGCAGACTTCTTCACCCGTTGCTACGTCTCGTATTGTTGTGAGACCATCGCTGAATTTCTCCAATCATCGAAAGAGTCGCTTGTCACGTTGGAGGAGCGTCAAGGGCAGGACAATTCATTTTGTTAATATTCATTTAATAATTAATATTTTATTGCTTACATAATTATTTTTGTCAAATTTTTTTATAATTGTAAATATCATAATTTAATTATAATTCATTGATGATACCTGGGCCCTCGAGAGTTCGAGGTCCATGAGCCCACGAGCTTCTTGGTATTGTCAAGAAGGAATTAAGCCCATGCGGCTGAGATTATCACGTATAATACTATTCTTTATTTACTTGATTCCTACAAGAAATAAAGTATCATCATCACTTCTTACACGAATGATATATCACCTTACCAATTATACTCAAAGTCTAACACGGCTGATATAATTGGAAAAGGTTTATAACCTTAAATAAGGTTGGGAATCCTCCCTATAAATACAGAGACTTGGTACACCTCAAAGCATGGTCTACATACACAAAGGCGAAACGCTCGCCCCCAGCGCCTCAGCCGCCCGAACCCACGGGACTCGCTGGAGAGGTAAATCACGGTGACCAGCAGCCAGGACCCTGAGGATGAACA
>JAAGWI010016881.1:4449-15260 GCA_012274505.1 Galium porrigens var. tenue
ACCAAATAAAATGAATAGTTGAATAATAGGAGTGGTGCCAACTTGAAAGAAACGGAGGGAGTACCATAAAATTAATGATACGTAGCACCATAATTATGTTGAAAGGACTTACAATAAGTGTACAACAAAAGAATATAATCATTTCAAAAAAATTCCCTTCTGAAATAATGATATTTCTTACTGTATTAACAATATTGCCTTTTTTTCGATTTTACCATCAATAAATTATCTTTACCTCACAATTCAGCTACACGAATTAAAATTAAAATAAAAGGAAAAGGAAAAAGGGCGCCAGATGAAAAGAGTTTCCCCAAAAAGAACAATTAATGATTCCCCTGCAGTTGGGGCATTAAGTAAACCCATTTTTACTTATCTCTCTCTATAAACATGTTTTTCTCTCTCACACACTCACGCACTCCCCACTCACTCCGTCACCGTCACCGTCACCGTCACCGTCACACAGCTTTTCCCTCTTCCGCCATTACTGCCACTGTTTGACTGTGTGTTTTCTTGCTTTAGCTACAATGCCGATGACGGCGTAACAGCGATCTTTTCCTTTCCTCCTCCGCCAGATTCCGCCGTTACTTTCTCTCTCTACATTTGTACTTTTTCTCTCTCTACAATTGTACTTTCTCTCTCTCTCTCTACA
Source organism: Galium porrigens var. tenue (assembly GCA_012274505.1). Lineage (NCBI taxonomy): Eukaryota > Viridiplantae > Streptophyta > Magnoliopsida > Gentianales > Rubiaceae > Galium > Galium porrigens. The sequence continues at coordinate 5,099 of JAAGWI010016881.1, forward strand.
GTCCTTTTATATCGAGCTCGGAAATCAGGAATGCGTTCGTGTTTCGCCGCTTCTTAGACTCTGATTCGAGGTGTTATTTATGTTCATCTTCTGTTTATTTATGGAAATGCATGTGATTTGAGCTTTTTTTTCCGTGAATTACTGAATTTGTAGAATTAATTTGGGGGTTTAATTCGCAATCTTGTGTTCGATTTTTTTTTCCTTTCTGTAGTTGGTGCTGTATATTCAATGGCTACAAGGACGGGATCGAGGTCTCAGAAATCGCACCATAATTTGAGTAGTGTAAGGCAGCAGGCTAATTCAGCTGGCTCTTCAACGACGTCGTCTTCGAAGCAGTTCCCAGAGACGACCTCAGCTGATGGATTGAGCTCCCCGGCTTCGTCCTCTGCCCGGAGCAAGCCGACGCAGCAGTTTTTCTCTGATGCTTCGGCTGTGGAGTTGCAGAGGCCTAAAGAAGATGTTACTGTCACTGTCCGGTTTCGGCCTCTAAGGTTGGTGCAGAGAATGTGTGTGTATTTAAATTTTTAAATTTGTTAATAAAGTAGATGTTTTTACCGCTGTGTGTGTGTGTGTGTGTGTTCATAGAGTCAATGTTTTTACTAGACTGATTGTTTCTGTGTGTTCATAGAGTGCACATGTGCACGTGTGCGTGTTTTCGACCTCTGGCTAATGGAGTAAATTGTTGTGTTTTGAAATAGCCCTAAGGAAATTCGACAAGGGGAAGAAATCGCTTGGTATGCAGATGGTGATACCATTGTCAGGAATGAGCATAATCCCTCCATTGCTTATGCATACGGTAGGGCTTTACTCTTTGACTATCAATGGCCTTTGGTGCACCGAGTCTATAGACTGCGGCACCTTGGCTGACTATGCTAGCTGCAGTTGGGTGCTGTTGTGTAAATGACTGATGGGCGTGTTTGTAAATGGCTTTTTTTGTTTCCAGATCGTGTGTTTGGTCCCACAACCACAACTCGTCATGTCTATGATGTTGCTGCGCAGTATGTTATTGGTGGTGCCATGGAAGGAATCAATGGTAAGGAGCATGCTGGATACTTTTCGATCTTCTGAACCTTTTTTGTGCTCTTTGATGATTACTGGTGCAAGCGATCAGTATATTAAGTAATACTATTATATTACTTGTCTTTGGCGCAAGTGTTAAGTTTTTTTTCTGATTTCTGGGAATACAGGTTTTAATCATTTCAGTTGTTTATGGTAAGATAAAATAATAGATAATCATAGGTCTAGGTTTACTTGTTCACTAAACGTGTTCTATTTGTCACAGGTACAATCTTTGCATATGGTGTCACTAGCAGTGGGAAGACTCATACGATGCACGTAAGCAGATAAATCTTGTTATGCCTTTTGGCTGAATTTGTCTAATTTAAGTACTCTAGATTCAGTTAGATGGAAATTAACTTAGGAAGTGTAGAAGGTCCAAAATGTCTGATCTACTTTGTTGTTCCACCTCAGGGTGATCAGAGATCTCCTGGCATTATACCACTGGCTGTGAAGGATGCTTTCAGTATTATCCAAGAGGTAGTGTACACAGATTTATCTTGTATACCTCACCTATATAGGATAAAGAAATTGTTTGCTTATGGTTCTTTTGTTTATGTTCTAGACTCCAACCAGAGAATTCCTACTTCGCGTTTCATACCTGGAGATTTACAATGAGGTAATCAATACTAGTTCTGATGGCTTTAGTGGCAAATCTAAGATAATATCCTTTTCATGCAGAATATCTTTGTAAATAAGTAATACATTATCCATCATTAGGCTAGATTTACTCTAGATGCCTTACCTAGAAATATCCATTAACAACTTAAGTTTGGCATAGAAAATCCACTGCCACTTTAATATAGAAAACCATAAAAGGAGAGAACCCAATGTACCTTGCCATTACACCTTCTGCACATAATATTTACTCAAATCTAATTTTTCACCACTCGCTTTTCCTTTCAGTTGATTTCAAAACTGTTCACTGGCTTTAATACCCTATTCTTGAATATTATAGGTTACCCTGAAATGGATGCTATGACTTCCGATATGTTACTGTCTTACCTATACTTTCAGCCAGATGCTTGCAGAAAATGGTTTATTAATCTGAATGAGTTCCTAGCTTACTAAAGCTGATCATTCTTTTGACCAGGTTGTCAATGATTTACTGAATCCAGCTGGTCAGAACTTAAGAATTAGAGAGGATGCTCAGGTGCATTGATTATGAAGTTTATCATTTAGTTCTCAAATTGTATTATTTTTAATGAATGACAATTTGGTAACTTAATAATTTCCCATAGGGCACCTTTGTTGAAGGAATTAAGGAAGAAGTTGTTTTGTCCCCAGCTCATGCCCTATCTCTCATTGCAGCCGGGCACGGTTAGCATTTTCTGATTTTGTTGTAACTTAAAAATAGACAGTACTGATAAATGAAAGATCTTACACTTCCATTAAAAAGAAAAAGCGAATACAGTAAGCTTAATCGGATCCAAAGTACCATTTGCAACTTTCTTTTCTACTGATTTACTTTAGTATGTGTATGTTATTTTTTGAAATGCCCTAGTAGTTAATCTAGATCTTCATTGTACAGTCCAGGTTTGACTTTTGAGGATAGTTGTTTGTTATTGATTTATAAGATGTCATGGGCTATAACTGCCTCTTTCAAAATATCCTATCGTGTTATATCATTAGTCCTATATCTTATCAGTCAATCATGCATAAACTAGATGTTGTGGTGTTTTCTTTACCCTTTTCACCTTTCCTTGGTCACTTCTTTTAACTAGTTAATCCTTGCTGTGCCAACAGAGCATAGGCATGTCGGTTCTACGAATTTCAACTTACAGAGCAGCAGAAGTCACACAATATTTACACTGGTACCTTTATCTCATTCTATGGAAATAATTGAACTTTCCATCTTTTAAAGTTTAGTTTATAATATTTGCTCGTGCACATATACAAAGCAATGATACCCAGGGATTTATTTAAAATTGTTTTTACTTACTTTTGCTGTCCACAGACAATAGAGAGTAGCCCAATGGAAAGCTCTGAAGGGGAAGCTGTTACATTGTCGCAACTGGTACGCATGCAACAATTGAATATTTTTCTATTGGCAGTTCCTGTACTTGTAATTAAGTCTATTTTCATTACTTTTATGAGCATTTGAGTGATATTCTTGTTTGTGAACCTTGGTTCTGAATTCTGAACCCTGCCCTGCAAAAGTGCAAATAATAAAATGAACTTGAATTGAATGGATACTTGTCCATGAAATATCTTTTCAAACTTTTCAAAAGTGCTAAATGCTTTCATTTTCTAGCATGATCACATTCAACCAAATGCTATTTGAATCTTCAACATAACTTATTTTAAACTGTATGACTGGAGGAAAGATTCAAAGAGATAATTTAAACATCTCCTGTAAGTTCAAAGAAATTATATAGGAGTTCAATGCCTAGTATACACTATATACCTCTTAAAACTGTGGTATGCCTAGTATTTTACATCCTGAGGTATTTTACATGCTTCATAAGCAAGTATTTGTAATCTGAATCTTAAAAGTTGGTCCATATACAAGATGGGTGGCTCTGTTTGCATATTTGGACTACAAAGGCCATGTTCAAAAGATCATGAATATGTTTTAAGATGAGTTGTATTGCTCTTACAAGTCTAATTTTCTTCTTCCCTTTTGCATTAAGTTAGTAGCCTGTGGTCACAAAATAGTAACAGCCTTGGTACATTGCCCTTATAGCTATGAGAGCCGAACTATTCAACTGTGCCATGAGTACCGAAAACTCATATTAAGTGAAAGGGAAACAACCAAATGGTTGTCGGTTTGGCTTGTTTAACTTCTCATAGTTAAATGTTTTTGGTCTTGTGATCTCCTAAAATGTGGGTAGATGTCATGGCACTGAATCTGGTATTAAGATTGACAGGATCTGTTGCGTGTTATTTTCTTTCACGATTTTCATCTCTTGCTTTCGGAAAACGAAGGTATTGACAGGACATAATTAATATCTCTGTTTTTGCAGAATCTTATTGACTTGGCTGGCTCTGAGAGCTCTAAAGCTGAAACCACTGGTGTGCGGCGAAAAGAGGGTTCCTATATCAATAAAAGCCTGCTAACTCTTGGAACTGTGAGTCCTCAATAATTCTGGCCGTGTTGTCAGTGTATTAGTTTACTTGTGCTGTTTGGTCCCCTCTTGAAATTTCTGATTTGTATTTACTGTTAAATTAATTTGATACCTCCATTTACAACATACAAGCTAGATAACAAGAAAAATCTGCAAAAGTTGGATCCTGCATTAGAGTTTAAAGTGCTTGCATAATCTGGCGTCATGTTTTACATTGCCTTTGATCAAGAAAATGAAGTCTACCAAGTTAGGTTGTTTGTTAAGTCAAAGAGGCTCTTTCTGTCTGTTCTTGTTAACATATATATATTACAAAATGTTTCTCTTTCTGAGATTTCTTCTCCGATGCTCCCTTCGCTGTCAATCTACCGGTCAAACTAATATAGGGTACAAATATGGGATTTGGTTTCAAGGACCATTAAGCTAATGAAATCTAAGACTTTATCAGATTGACTTTTTCTTCTAACTAAGTATTGAACTGCTGCTGTCCATTTTTGTCCAATGCATTTTGATATCTGCCTTAACTCCTCATTTCATATAGTTGAATTCAAATTCACATCACAAGTCAAAAATATATCGCTCTTCTTATTCTTACGTTATGTTTGCTTTGAGTTGCTTCAGTATCCAGACAGTATGTTACTTTAGTATGAGGGTTTGGAATTTGAATGTGTTTAATTTCAGTTTTAGTTGGTCGCGTTCAGATTCTGCCACATGAGTCATTTTGCACTTTCCTTACTAGTCATGTAGTGTTTTAGTAGAACTATAGTAGTAACTAGTGATTTGTATACCTGCTGACTTGTGTTGATGGTTGTCTCTTTCTTGGTTACATTGTAATTAATGCTTGCAACAGGTTATATCAAAGCTGACAGATGGAAAAGGCTCTCACGTACCTTACAGGGACTCCAAATTGACCAGGTTTCTTCAGTCCTCGCTAGGGGGTCATGGTCGTGTATCGGTATCATCTTTGACCATCTGGATGTATCTGCATCGATCATGATACAATCCTTGTTTCATCTTTAGCTGCCCGATGCCCTACATGTTTACCATAAAATTTTTCAATCTATAACACTTCTATAGAGAAATAATTTTCTTTTCTGATACATCCAAAAGTTAAGCTTGTGAACCTCTGAAAGTGTTTGTAAAGAGGAAAAAAAATATCGTGTTTACTCTACTGTCGTCTATGTCCCGATGAAAAGAAACTGCTGCCTGGTCTTATGGTTCCTTGCTCCTTTTGTTGAACCTACAGCTTATTTGCACTCTCACTCCATCTTCAAGCAATACTGAAGAGACACATAACACACTGAAGTTTGCACACCGAGCAAAACACATTGAAGTTCAGGCAGCACAAAACAAGGTATGTACCTGCAGATACCCTCCACGTACAATGTCATAGAAATGATCCTTACAAGAAGCATTAACACTTGCAGATAATTGATGAGAAATCACTCATCAAAAAGTACCAACATGAGATCCGTTGTTTGAAAGAAGAGTTGGAACATCTGAAGAGAGGCATTGTTACAGTTCCGCAAATCAAGGACGGTGGAAGTGATATTGTGCTTTTAAAACAGAAGGTACACAAAGGAGCTATATTTTTTCTTTTCCCTTGTTGTCATATTTTTGGTTTCCATGTTATTGTTTGAAGTATGTTGAAGATTCAATATATTATGCTTGAATTTAGTTAGTATTTCAATTGACAAATTCAGTAGAGAGAATGACAACAATTGACAGTGTACCTAGATGAACTTTATGATCCGTTTATTGTCTCCAGATATGCTACATTTATGATAACTCGTCCTTAGTGCCACAACACATCCTCAGCTAGGTAATTTCTCAGCACACAAAACTGAAATGGCTTCTAATAACGAGTTCTGCCGAGGGAACTCATGAGTTAAATTGGTTTCCCATAGGAAACTTTTAGGCTACAGACAGAGAGTAGTTGTCATGTAGTGACTGAAGACTTTTAATATTGTTTAGGTTGATTTTCTGCTTGACTTTTGAGTTGTTCTCTCATACTCATGTAAATTGTGAAGCTAGAGGATGGTCAAGTTAGGCTACAATCAAGACTGGAAAAAGAAGAAGAAGCAAAGGCTGCTTTGATGGCAAGAATACAACGGCTAACAAAACTAATTTTGGTATCCACAAAATCTACACAAACTTCTAGATTTTCTCAGCGCCCTGGTCCAAGAAGGCGGCATTCCTTTGGAGAAGAAGAGGTATTATGCTTGAACAGTTGTATACACTTGAATTCCCCCTGCTGTTGGTGTTATTCTTCAATTTTTGATAAAGATGTAAATTTTATCTTTGTGAGAATGAGGAAGTTGGTCCAAAATTTTAAATTTTGTTGAGCTATCTAAAGATTTTACTCCCAAGTTCAAAAGTTGTCTGACTCCTTATGTGAAACAAATATGTTTTGTAGCTTGCCTATCTTCCTCACAAAAGGCGTGATCTGATCTGGGATGATGAGAACATAGATTTGTATGTATCTGTTGATGGTAATGCTGAATCACCAACTGAGACATTCAAGGAGGAGAAAAAAACGAAGAAAAATGGATTGCTTAACTGGTTAAAGCCACGGGTACGTAGTATCTATTGACGAAGTTTATTGCCTTCTTTTGACCAATTTATTATACTTGCTGATTTCCAATTGCTTTCAATTTCTCAGCATTTTTTCTGATTCTCTTCTTTTCTTAGTTTTAACTTTTTTTCAGTAGGACATAATTGATTGCAATGTAGGTTTCAGTGATCTATTAATGCAATTTAGGTTTCAATTTTGCTTACTCCACTTCTGGCAACACCCGTACTCCTATACTCTTTTGTCTCCTTAGCCCTTTCTCACAATTTAGCTCTACTCATTGTACAAGTGTTTGAGGAGAAAAAATAATTTAAACTTAATCGCAGCCCCACTTTTTAGGTGATACTATATGTCAAATTTTAAGAACTTAGTATGAACGAATTCAACATTTTTGTTTTGTATTGTTCTGAACTATGAACATTATTGTTTCTTCATGTTGCTGCTATTAAGTTTGTACTATTAATAATCAGAAACGCGATAGTGGCATGAGTACATTAAGCGCTAGTGAGAAATCCAGTGGAGCCAAGTCAACTAGCACACCCTCAACACCTCAGGCTGAAAGTGTGAACATTCGCGCGGAATCAAGATTTTTTCTAGCCTCAGAAAGCACCCCATCTGCAGAGCATTTAGCAGAAGCCATACATGATCGAGAAGTAGCTGAGGGTAACTTTTTGGCACATGAAACTCCTCTGGTAAGAGAGATGTGAATTAATAATTAAAGTGCTGTACTCGTACTAATTACACCTCACTCTGCTAGCTTAGTTGCCTTCAGGATTAGGACAAATAAAAAAGTTTATGCATTGTTGTCTGATGTGCTCTCTTATTTTATACAGACTAGCATGACCTCTATTGATCAAATTGACCTTCTCCGGGAGCAGCAAAAGATTTTATTGGGTGAAGTGGCCCTTCATAGAAGTTCTCTTAAGAGATTATCTGAGGACTTGACACGTCAACCAAGGAAGGAACTTATTCAGGTAAAATTGAACCACGTGTTGATGTGTTGTATTCTTAATAATCTCTCTAATGAAATCTTTATATGATTCTTTGCTAATGTTAGGATGAGATCAGAAAGTTGGATGATCAAATCAGGAGTAAGAATGAACAAATAGATTCACTGCAGAAGCAAATTGCAGATTCACTCCTTACTTCTGATGAAAATTTGGAAATTTTGGAAGAATCAATTGTAAGTGTCTGTGAAAGCTTTGGCTGTTTGCGCTATACTCTTTTTTAACTATTTTTCATGATGCAGCCTCTCGATGAACTTGTGGCACAATTAAATGAGAAGTCATTTGAACTTGAGGTAATGCAGTTTGTACACCTCAGTTATAGAGTGATCCTCTGACCCTAGACTACTAAAAAGTGGCTTGAGACCTCAACTCATCAGTTGACACTATAGTTGAACTTAAATGGTCCATGTTTTGAATTCATGAACGGGAAATTGAAATTCCGGTTGATTCAATTTTCTATGATGTTTTTTTGTTTGCAGGTTAAAGTTGCTGATAACCGAATTATTCAGGAGCAGCTAAATGAAAGGGTACTGACCTAATTTTTACAACATCTGAAGGAATTTCACTTCATGCTTTTTGACAAATCTCTTGTTAATGTTGTTTGTTATTTAAATAGATTCACGAATGTAAAGAGTTGGAGGAAACAGTTGCTTCCTTGAAACAGCAACTTTCAGATGCCCTTGAGCAGAAAAATGTCGGTGCAGGGAGCTCCAACAACATGAAGGAAGCACTGGCTCTTCAAGCCCAAGTAACCACTCAGTCCATTTTTCAGTCCATTTTTCAGTTCTTACTGCTTTTTGAAGTTGCTCATTCTTGATTAGTATGAAATTCTCAAATGACTCTTCTAACAAAGTATGAACATGCTGTTTCATTTCTGTTTGGATCCCATAGTTTTACAATTTTATATTTCAATAAAGAAAATCGTTGTGTCCTCAAGGAGATGGAGATTCGAGAACTTAAGCGGAAAGTGCACCAATTAACAGAGACAAAAGAGCAACTGGAATTCAAGAATCAGAAATTGGCCGAGGAGAGCTCATACGCCAAAGGCCTAGCATCTGCTGCTGCGGTTGAGCTAAAGGCCCTATCTGAAGAGGTTGCCAAACTCATGAACCAAAATGAAAGACTAGCTTCTGACTTATCAGCACAAAAAAGTTCTCCTGCCCAACGCAGAAACCTCACTCCTACAACCCGCAATGGGCGAAGGGAGAGTCTAGTCAAACAAAGCCCTCCCACCAACGAGCTGAAGAGAGAACTTGCTCAGAGCCGTGAGAGGGAACTCTCTTATGAAGCTGCACTACATGAAAAGGAACAAAGAGAAGCCGAGCTACAGAGTAAAGTGGAGGAGTCGAAACAGAGAGAAGCATATTTGGAAAACGAGCTTGCGAACATGTGGGTCCTGGTGGCAAAGTTGAAAAAGTCTCAGGGTGGTGATAGTGATGCAAGTGAAGCAGCCAAAGATGAGCAGAGAAGTATTATTGACATGTGGAATGGCAGCATGTAGTTTTATTTGTTTATGTTATTTGACGTTGTAAAAATCAGGTATCTTATTTTGTTGTGGCAGTCTTAGAGGTAATTTATGGTGTATCGGTGAGTTTTGTGTATATATATGATGCTTTCCTAATCCCATTTTCAGAAAAACACCAAAATCATATAGTTCAGAGTACACTTTTGTATTAGTATCATTTTGTGCGTGACTCCAAAAAAAAAACTTTATAAAAACTCCCCGTCTCTACACAATTGCCATATTCTCTTTTGGTTCAACCCGTTAAGATTGTGGTTATTCAAAAAAAACCAAGTTCAGTTTCAATTTCATTCATTCATTACTATTTTATGAGGCTTGAAATGAATTGTTGAAGTAGGGGAGGCATAGGTGGGTTTTGTAAAATGAGTAATTTACAAATATGATTACGAGTATGGCTCATGTTGACCCATTTTATAATGAATAAAAAATGGATTGGGTTATAAGGGCATCGGGTAAAACACGCTATAACTCGCGGAAAAAACTATTATGTGTCAATATATAAACTCATATGGGTTGAGATAATGTTTTTAAATTACTTGTAATTTAAAAAAAATAAATACGTCTTCGATTCTATTTTTTAAAATTAAAAAATATAAATTTTGAGATTATTTATTATTTATAAATTTTGATATAAATTTTAATTTTTTAAATATAAAATACTAAATCCGTGAATCAAAACTCACTCAATGTTTAGGTTGAAAACCAGTCAATCTTCGTACAAAATCCATATTGGTTGAGATTAAAATTAAAATTACTTGTAATTTAAAAAAATAAAATTCCTTTTCAATTCTACTTTTTTAAAATTCAAAGATATAGATCGAAAAATTATTATTTTCCAAATATATATCGATCTAGGTTGAAAGGAAAAAAGTGAGTAAACGCATGGATAAAATCAACGGATTTACCTTTTTTTATAAAAGAGAAAAGTGTTCCGGTACCC
>JAAGWI010017145.1:0-14486 GCA_012274505.1 Galium porrigens var. tenue
TTCCACGGGCTTTGTGTTGTGAATGAATTGCATGCCTCATAGAGTAGTTAATTGTAGTTTAAACCCTAGTTGTAGTGTAATGTAGTGTTTAGGGGTAATTTTAGAAGTGATTGGGTGGTGAAAACCCTTTTGCTTGGTAATTTGGTAGAGTAATTTGTAGTTAATAGAGGTTGTGCAATTGTGTTGAAATATGGTGAATGTTAGTTGTTGGATTGGAATTCTCATGAACTTGAATGATGAATCAATTCTATGTTGAGGTAAGGATCTAATGCTATCATTGGTCCTCTTCATATGTGGTTGTGAACTAGAGTCGAGTTATTCATTTCCAACGTATGATTATATGCATTTGAATTGCTAGATTCGTGGGTATAACACGATCGTTTACCCCAACATCATGTTGTAGCAAACTAGGAATCTCTTGGTTCTTGGTAGTTGTCAAATATCTCATTTACATGCTCACGATATTGGCGAGTGTGGACGAGTTTGTCGATTCTTTGACCCTAATGCCATTGTCGAGTATCTATAACGCTATCGTCTAGGTGAATCGAAAATGAGGGCTCTTGAGTGATGCGATCACCCGCACTAGCTATTATTGTGAGAATATGATGTTTGTCTCCAATGGGAGATAAATCATCCACGACTTATGGTTGTAAACCTTACATGTGAAGCGTCCAACCATTGAGAATTGATAGCTAGAAGTTGAAGTCAATTGCCTCCCGAGGCCTTGTATTTGTAGTATTTACATTGCAGTGTAGCTAGTTTACTTGCTTTCGTAGTGTAATAAACCAATCTCAACCCCCCTCCCTTATTTACCTTGCTTCTATATAATATATATAAGTATGTATATGAACTATGCTAAAACACTACGACAAGTCCCTTCTCCCTGTGGTTCGACCCCCTACTTCCCACCATCTACTCTATAGTAGTTAGCATGTCGTAGGAGAATATAAATTGTATTTTGATTGAGCGGGTTTCCCATTTGCGACGTGGGGAAAACGCTTGTCAAAATTGGCGCCGTTGCCGGGGAGAAGGCGTCTCTTGTTTGGTGTTTTATCATAGATTTTATTTTTGTTTTTCTTTACCTTATTTTCCTTCAAGTGTGTATTGCTTGAGTTCTTCATGTAAACGACACCTTGTAGTGTGTATTTCCCTAGAATCCTTGCACTATCATTTCAATCTTTTTTATTTCAAGAAAAAACCAAAAATCAAAAAATATTTTAGATATGAATAACCTCCCATATAATTATCTAAGGGAGGGTGATAATTTTGTAAACTCGTGTGATGCTTACAATTTTAATGATTTTTTAGAGTCTTGCAATTTTGAGTTGAGAAATGCACTTTCAACATGAAATGCCTTTTGGTTTCTCATACCAAGGATACCATGATGAGTGCTATAATGAGGAGGCAATTGGTTTCCAATGTCCACAAGGTTATGATCCATACTATTCTTATGAGCCGCAAAGGAGTGGTCATTTGAATTCATGGTATGGATACCCACCGGAAAACCAACCCTTTGAGCAACAAAATCTACCTCACCCACCTTTTGAATTGCCTCAAGAACAAGATGCGATAAATGATGAAAATAATTTACGCATTGAAAATCTTGAGAGACAATTGAGTTTGATGTGGGAAGCGGTGAAGAGATTAGAAGCTCAATATTCTGTAGGTGTACCATCCCAACTAGAAGCTATTCCGAGTGCTATGCATGAAGAAGAATTTGAAAGTGATGAGGAGTTTGTTGTTGAACTTAGTAACATAAAAATGGAGGTGAGTGTTCTTGAAATTTTTCCATCACCATTACCATCCTCACATCCACTTATTCAACAAATTCCCCCAACTTCCCGATGATAGGATGACTGAGCCTATTGCAATGGACTTGGCCCAAGACTCGTGAACCAAACAACATAAAGGACAAGCCTGCTGTCAGTTCCCTTGGAGTCTTGCAGAGGCACACGCCTGGGTTTTCGGTCAAGGGGACAATGAGGTACATTTCACATGACCCTTGTTCCCCGAAGGTACGCATTTGTGGTCCTGCGCGAAGGACCATTGGCTTGGCCTCTACCTTAAGCCATCCCAATAAATACTCACATAAGATCAGTGATTGAGGTATGTAATTTCTACTATGGTGATTACCTTTAGTTTCCGTACGTGTTCATCAGCTTGTTCATAAGTTGAGCTCCCGTAGTGTTTTTCATTTCCGCACTGTTCTTTATATTCCCCCTTTCATCAGCACACCGGAGTTGTTACCCTCGAGTGGCTATGGGGTTCTGTTTTGTAGGCTTGCGCCTGCGAAGGCATTCGAAGAACCGAGGTACCAACTCGGGCACTCAAGCACGTCCGAGCCACTACCTTAGGAAGTCCAAGCAGCGATGCAACATCAAGTTGGCATGCCTGGTGGGACCCAACGTTCGATTCCACCTTTGTAATTCACAGTTCGGGATGAAGAGAGGAAAATGTAGACCGAGGAAGGTGATGACCACTATGTCCAAACCTCTTGGGCCAAGAGGTGATGAGTCAGTCAACCCAACCATTCAACAAATCCAAGATGAGCAGATAGGACTTCAGAGAAGTCAATGGTTGAAGTCGACAGAATCGGAAGAACAAGAGGAGGAGCAGGAAAGTTTGGCTGAGTCTGAAGAGAAAGAAAGTTCACAGGACCGAAACATGATGGAATTCATGCAGGCCAAGGTGAAAGAGTACCAAAAATGGTTGATTGAGAAAGGCCTAGCTTCAGGGCCTACAGTATCTCAGATCCCTACCTCATGAGTGGAAGCAATACAGACTTCGGGACCAAGTTTGATTCCTGTCTGTGAAAATACCGCGTGGGGCAATTTCGAGCCTCGGGGGACAGTACTCCTAAGGGTGGTGATTAATGTTGAAGACGAAGTTAGGCCAAGAGTAAGTTCAACAATGGTACCACCTTCATTTCCTCCTGGATTCGGGCAGTATACCGGAGTTTTCCCTGGGATGTACCCGATGTACCTAGGTTCAATGGTGCCGGGGTGTTATCCAGGTCAGGGGTATTTAGATGGTTCGGGGTCGGAGGATACGGAGGAATGACGAGTAGATATATGAGAGGTTAGGCAAGAGGAACCTCAGGAGGATATTTGAGTCAGCAGGGGCCGGGTTATGTAGGAGCAACTTATAGAGATATGCAAGCTTATCCACCTCGGATAGTGGATCATGCTGTTACTGACCCTAACTCACTTGAAGCTCGGTTAGAAAAGCTAGTGGGTTGGAATGGAGTAAAGCCAGCTTCACCTTGGATTTAGATCATTCTCTCTTTCCCATGGCCCTCGGGCATGAGAGTTCCAGAAGGGATCCCGACCTACAATGGGGAAACCGATCTGGAAGAATTTTTCCAGGCTTATCAAAATCTCATATTGTTGAGAGATATTCCCGAACCTCTAAGGTGAAAAATGTTGGTTGCTATCTTAGAGGGAATTATCTGTCATGGTTAAATTCGCTACCAAAGGAGAGTCTTCGGGATTATTACAACTTTTGTAAGGCTTTGTTGTTTCGATATTCTCAAAGGAAGAAGGAAAGCAAGCAGCTAGCCGAGCTACAGGCGTTAAGGCAGAAGATTGGAGAGGAACCTATGGTATACTACAGGAGGTACATGGACGACAACATGATGGTGGCTGATAGGCAGCAGTAGGAAAAAGCTGTAATCAATGGATTCATTAATGGTCATTGGGACAAGGTGCTATTTCAAAAAATCATGGAAAATATTCCTAGCACATTCCATGCTTTGCAAGTGGCGGTCCAGTTGTATTGTGCGGTTAACAATGCCACAAAAAGAAGGAAAGAGGAGCTCTAAGGCTCGTTTTCAGAGAAAAGTGAAGGAAGGAGATCCGAGGTGGGATGGAGAGATTCAGGATTCTCCCCGTCCTCGGATAGAAAATTATACCCCTTTTTCTAAGTCACCTTCAGAGATATTAATGATCCACAGGAACCTGTTCGGTAACCCACCTCCAGTTAAGGTTACCCCTACAAAGGAGAACAAAGATAAATGGTGTGCATACCATAAGTCCAATGGTAATACCACGGAGGGATGCAGGTCTTTGAGGGTTGATATTGAGAAGTTGATAGAGAGAGGACAACTGAAAGATTGCGTAGCTGGGGCAGTTCAGACCGAAGCATAGCCAACCCCCCAGCAGGCTCCTGAAAAGCAGAAGAAGAAAAAATTCAAGCGTGACTGAGCTGGAGAACCCACGCCTCGTGAAGGAAATCAGGCCCCAGCTCAAGCCGCGGTGGTTATGGTTCTGGCTCTCAAAATCGTGCCTAACAGAATGACTAATGTGATAAACGGAGTGGTAGGAGATAGAGCACAGTCGGTGTCGGCCGTCAAAGCTCGAACACGCTATGTCCCTGCAGGGGAAGTACAGGGAAAAATATTCTAGCCAGATGAGACGATCACCATCTCCGATGAAGATGTGGTGCCTCTGCAAATGCCACACTCTGACCCGATGGTGGTAACAACGGATATTGAAGGATTCATGATAAAGAGAGTTTTTATAGATGATGGGAGCAACGTGGAAATCATGTTTGCCTCGTGTTTCGACCAGCTTGGGATGGGTCGGCAGAACTTGAAACCTGCTCTCACCCCCTTGTCAGGATTCACGGGGAAACCCAAGCATCCTTTGGGGATTATTCCTTTAAATGTCATTATGGTGGACAAAGTTGATAGGAGAAAAAAAAAGACTATACTTTGTAATTTTGTTGTTATCGACGCTCTCTCCCCATACAACATTATCATAGGTCGACCGTGGCTGACTCAAGCTTGGGTGGCTTGCTATCCTTATCTTCTGACCATGAAGTTTCCAACTGAGCAGGGAGTGGAAACTGTCCGAGGATGCCAAGCTGTGGCTTGGAGTTGCATGATAACAGTGATAATGGATGCTAAGAAGGCCGTAGGGGTTATGCATGGGGAAGCCCTTTGGCAGGAGGTAGAGAAAGTAAAGATTGGTGAATGAGTAGTGGCAACCATTGGGAAGGACTTGCCCGACACGATAAAGGAGGACTTGCGTCGGCTCCTGGCGAAGTATGAAGGGGTTTTCGCCTGGAGTACAGATGATTTTGTTGGGATTCCTCCCGAGGTTTCTGTTTATAGATTGAATGTTACCCACCACCAAACCAGTGAGGTAGAAAAGGAAATTGTTTGCAACAAAGAGGGCATATTTCATCAAGGAAGAGGTACAAAAGCTAAAGGCAGTAGGGGTAGTAGAGGAGATCGTGTCTACGGAGTGGATCACCAGTCCGGTGCTAGACTTCACAGACCTGAACAGGTGCTGCCCGACGGATAGCTATCCTCTACCTCCAGTTGACCAGCTCGCTGAGGCCATTACGGGGTATCCGGTGCTGACTTTCTTTGATAAACACAAGGGCTATCACCAGATCCAGATGGCCGAGGAGGATAAGGCCAAAAATTCATTCATTACCGATGCAGGTACCTTTTGCTACAAGAAAATACCATTCGGTTTGAAAAATGTAGGGGTAACATATCAGCGAATGGTGGATAAGCTTTTCAAAAACCAGGTCGGTCAAAACATGGAAATCTATGTGGATGATATGGTAGTCAAGAGCCAAAGTTCGGAGAGCTTCTTTCCGGATTTGAAGGAGATGTTCGGGAAGTTAAAGGCCACAAACTTAATGTTAAATCTGACTAAGAGTACTATCGGGGTTGGCGCGGGAAAGTTCCTCGACTTCATGGTGTCGAGCATGGGCATTGATGTAAATCCATAAAAGGTGGAATTTATTGCTCAGATGACTTCACCAAAAACAATAAAGGACGTGCAGAGATTGACAGGATCTTTGACGGCATTAAGCAGATTCCTATCCAATGGGGCGGAGAGGCAGTTGCCTTTGTTCAATATACTTCGGAGGGCCAAGAAGTTTGAGTGGTCCGGGAGTGTGAAGAAGCTTTTCAAGGATTAAAGAAGCACTTGAAGCATCTGCCCACGTTGAAGAAACTGGACCAAGGAAAGAGCTATTCTTATACATAGCCTCTTTGGCAGAAGCTATTAGTGTAGTGCTTATTAAGGAGAAGGAATGAGTTCAACATCCTATGTACTTTGTCAGCCAAGCCCTTCAGAGCCCTGGGATGAGATATACGGAGCTTGAATAGTTAGTTTTGGCATTGGTACATGCATCTAGGAGATTGAGGCCATATTTCCAAGATCATGCCATAGCGGTGTTGACAAACTATCATCTGAAGCAGATCATGACCAAACCAGAAGCGTCAGGCCGAATGATGAAGTGGGCTGTTGAGTTAGGAGAACATGAAATTCAATTCCAGCCGAGGAAGGCGATAAAAGGACAGGCTCTAGCAGATTTTATAGTGGAATCCACTAAGAAAATGGAGCTTGAAGTAGGCATATCGGGTTCACCAGTTTGGACGATACACGTGGATGGTTCATCTTACGCGGGTGGGAGTGGAGCAGAAGTGTTGCTCACAATTCCGAGGGAAAAGAATATCCATGCGCATTGCAGTTTGCATTTAAAACCACGAACAACAAAGCGGAGTACGAGGCTTTGGTGACAGGGCTTCGGCTCGCGAAGGAGTTTGGAGTTCGGAACTTACAAGCCTTTAGTGACTCGCAGATCGTGGTACAAAAAATTAATAGTGAAGATGAGGCGCGTGAAAGGAACATCCAGAAGTACTTGGAGTTAGTAAAATTGGCGATTGCAGAATTCGAGGACTTTAGCCTCAATCAGGTACCTCAGGAGGAGAACAGTAAGGCCGACGCGTTAAGCAAGCTGCCTTCTTCGGAACTAAAGCCTGTTCCGAATCAGAGAGTGTGTATGGAGATGCTCGGAAAAAGAAGCTACGAAGAAGAACAAGTTGCTATGATAAAGGAAGTATACTCATGGATGACCCCGATAATGGCATATCTGACCAGCGGTATAGTTCCCAAGAATCGGGTTGAAGCTGAAAGATACCGGTTAAGCCTCCTCGGTATGCTATTCAGGAAGGGTTTTTGTATAAACGAGGCTATATGCAACCTTTCCTCAAGTGAGTCGAGATACCCGAAGGAAGGCGCCTGATCAAGGAGGTGCACGAATGACCCAATGGGAGTCATCGAGGAGCAAGGACGGTGGCAAAGAAAGTTCTGCACCTTGGGTATTACCGGCCGACACTGTTCAAAGATGCAGAGACACATGTTTGGTTATGTTTGCTTTGCTAGAAATTTGCACTTCTGATTCATGTGCCTAAAGAAGAAATGATGGGAGTTACATGTTCTTGGCCATTTGCTAAGTGGGGAATTGACCTAGTCGGGCCATTTCCCACTACCCCGGGAGGAGCCAAGTACTTGATTGTGGCAATTGACTATTTCACCAAGTGGGTAGAAGCCGATGCATTGACAAACATCCGAGGAACTACTTGCGTGAAATTTGTATGGAAAAATATTATTTGTAGATATGGCGTTCTAAGGGCCATAGTCTCGGACAACGGAGCTCAGTTTGAAAATGACCCTTCAGATCTTGGTGCGCGAAGTGAGGGATACAGCAGAAGTTGACATCGGTATATCACCCTCAGGCAAATGGTCAAATCGTGGTGACAAACCGAACCATTGTCAATGGAACTAAGGCAAGGCTCCAAGGCACCAGGGGAAATTGGATATGGGAGCTACCGAGCGTCCTCTGGGCACACCGAATCACAGAAAGTGCTACTATAAGAGGATCACCGTATAGCCTCGTGTATGGCACAGAAGCAATAATCCCTCCCAAAGTTGGAATACCGAGCCTCAGAACCACAGTTACATGATCCGAGGAGGAGAATGATGAGCAACACAGGCTGGAACTTGATCTGTTATAAGAAAAAAGAGAAATGGCTTCTTTACACGAGGCTAAAGTAAAGGAAAGGGTCAAAAGGTACCACGATCGACAGGTTTGAAAAGAGCAGTTCATCCCGAGGGAGTGGGTCATGAGGCAAAATGACCAATCTCATCAAGAAAAGAAGGAAAGCTGTCACCGAACTGGGAGAGACCTTTTACAAGGTGAAGAAAGCACATCTTAGGGGGAGTTATGTCCTGGAAGAAATGAGTGGCAAGCTGGTCCCTCGGAGATGGAACATAGCCAACCTAAGAAGGTTCTATAGAGGATAAGGTTAAAAGTCACAGGCCAAAGTTTGGGTACAGAATTCCTGAATTTCTGGCACTAAAAAACAATATAAGCTTGGGTACATAAATCCCAACTTCCGGCATGAGGCTGCTGTTCAGAAGTTTGGGTATAGAATTCCTGAACTTCCAGCATGAATCTGCCATCAAAACATGATGGAGGTTCGGGTACAAAATTCCCTTCATTCGGTGTGAAAGCACCTAGAGCTAGAATGAGGATTCGGGTACAGAATTCCCGTTCCTCGGTGTGAAAGTTCCTATAACTAGACTGAGGGCTTGGGTATAGAATTCTCGTCCCTCGGCATGAAAGTGCCTAGGTTTTTATGGGTTCGGGTACAAAATTCCCAACCTGGGGCATGGATATGCCCCAAACAGTTGTAATTTACTTCGAACTTGAATGAACAATTTTTATTTATCTTCGGTAAAGTAATTTAAAATTATTCTATCTATTACAAAAGAAAAACTATAACGTATAAAGTTTACAGATCACTTGCTGCCCGAACTAGATGCACTATCAAATCGATGAGGCCTAAACTCGCCAAAGAAGAAGTCAGAGAATAATAGATCAGTGGCTATATTAGTTTCCACCACTTACTCCTTATTTTGTGCATATCCATCAAGCTCGGCTACTAGCTCCTCGGGAAGCTTATTCAAATCTTTAGGTTGAATTGCCTGAAGTGAAACTTCCTGAGGCAGAATTGTTTGAGTGGAGGACCCTTGAGTTTGTGAAAGCTCGGGGACTGGTTCGTTTATTTGAACCCCGGTACCTCGGGTTGCTCGAATATGAGGGCATAACTGGGATCTTTTGTACATGGTGCCCTGGCCTTTCCTTTTCCTTTATTCGCCTTCTTTTATAATTCAACAATCTGGGCCTCGGTGGTGATCCTCATAACCTCACGAGTTCTCATTCTTATTGACTCTACGTCAATGGGTACATGATCATCCTCATAGCGCTCAAATGCAAAATCAACCATGTGGCGATGAGGTACAGAAGAAAGGGAAGGAGGGAACATGTTTCCTCTGAAGTATTTATCCTGCTCGGTTATTCTCCGGTGCCATTCATGGCCTCCCTGAAACAATCGAAGTGTTTGGAGTCCGACTTATGCCAGTCACGATTATACATGCGAAAGATTAAGGCAACAAGAGCCTCGGGAATGTTCCGTATCGGGAGACTCCCTACCTCACCATACTTCAACCCTTGTAAGTGGTATGATAGGCGGAGGATGTCCACGGATTCTTGCAGAGTTTTGTTCTGGAAGGTTAGCTCCATATTTTCATAATCCATCTCGTACATTTCCTTCCGGTCCTTGGTGCTCTTTTCTATTCACTTAAGCTTGTTGAGGGCTCGGTCGTAATCCCCCCAAACCCACTTAAGCTCCTGCTTGACCAAGGTTTTGAATTTATCATGAATAATTTGATTTTCACGAATCACCTCAGATGCTTTAATAGCCTCGGTCTGAGTACTCATTGCTAGTTCTGAGCACCTGTGAAAGGATCCAAATTCATAACTGATTCGGCCGAGGAAGTGTCCAAATTCATCCATAGAGTTAAACTTCTCTAAGACAAAGCCTAACCTGGATTCATACAACATCCTCTCCCCTTAACTCCCCTTGAAACGCCATTCAGCTAGCTCTTCTTGGAGTAGCTTGCACTGAGAACATTTGGGGTTTGGAAGTATGTACCTCAGTCCCGTTGGCTGGTGAAGATGAGGTATGGAGCGAGGTGGATGTAAATCCCTACACTAGAACATAAAAAGAAATAGAAATTCAGGACGAGGCAAAAAGATAGAAAAAATTTGAAACTTCATTGAAATAGAAAGCCTATGATAGGCATTGTTTAGAAAGCGATTACAGAAAAATATTGATTAGGAAAAGGAATACTATCTATACTTGATGGTCTTCAGCCTCAGGACCAGCTTCCTCCTCAGCAGCTTTCATTTCTTGAGGCCCGCCCAGGGTCAGCTCGGTTGGCATAGGAGCTTCCACGGCTTCGGCAGCCCGATGAACTCGGGTATGTTCATATTGCTCTCCACCTCGGCCACCTTTTACAGATCTAGAGAAGATAGAGGCTTACTTCCGGACAAAGCCTCCCATGTTGAATGAGCTTGCATCTTTAGTTCATCATGTTTCAGCATCTGAAGCTTGTAAGAGTACCAAGCGGCGACAGCTGGGCGGTAATACTCCCTCTGAGCACTAACCCGATCATACCCCGGGATCCATGTTCTAAGTACTCAATACACCTCGTGCCCTTGAGCCTCATTTGCAGATTTGACCACATCTTTGACTGCCTTCTTGAATGCAGTCGAGGATAAGACCTTTGATACGAGAGCTGACTCGAACTGCAGCTGGGAGCGCCCGAACTTGTCCACCATCTTGGACAACCTCTTTTTCTCTTTGACAGCTGCGGCTTTCTCTTCGTCTGCCTTCTTCTCCCTCTTCCGAGCTTTGTCCAGATCGGCTTGAAGAGACTCGATCCTCCCAAGATGATTGGCATTGTGAACTCGGAAGGCATTATTTACCGAGCTGCAAAAACCCGGAGTGGCCATGAGGGTATGTGCGAGGTTGTCTCCCTGAAAAGAAAAGAGTTAGAAATATAATCAAAAGTTTACAAAGGATAAGGTGTAAAAAAAATACTTACACCAAGGGTAGCATTGTGAGGTTCGGGAACCGATATGTCCCGAGTAGAAGCTAGCTCCTCCTCGGTCTGAGGAGGCACGCCGCCAACCAGAATTTTGCCTTTCTTTGGCCCAGAACCCCTCTCGGATGAACTTGGAGGTGAAGCTGGCCTTTTCGGGGAGGATGCAGGAACAAAACAGAGTATTTATGACCTCGGGAGAAGCTGCGAGAATACTGAATAAATTTAGATTTCGATGAAGGCGGTGGGGGCCGTGATATAACGGCCAAGATCGGCCGAGCATCCAGTATAGTTTACTGCTTCGGTGCAAATCCCGAAGTAGCCTTCTTCGAAGAGGTGGAAGTAGAGGCTTTGGAACTCTTGCCCTTCTTATTGGCAAGTGAAGGCCTCTTCGCCTCGATCTTGGGGGCAACCTCGGGATTCTACGATGATGCCATTCTAATGATAGGAGCTGTAACATGTAAACAAGATCAAATAGTTACCTAATTGATAAAAAGAACTTAAACATAGTTGAACATATGTATGGCAGTAAACAAAGTCTTGAACTAGGCTATGACCTTCGGTCGACCAGGTAACTAAATACCCGAGCTTAGAGAATGTGTCAGGGTGCTATATCTCCCAAGGCCACCAGTAACCCCCATGCCCGGATTGAAAATAATCATGGAGATCAACAAGATGGGATTAGAGTTTTAGATAGTCCTCCTCGGTCATGCCCTCGGGCAGATGAGCAGCTCGGGCTTCAGACTCAAAGGAATCATTCCATAGGGGGCAGGAATATACTGAAATAGCAAAGGAATAATGACCTCGGTCCTGCCACCCCCCATAGATTGTTGTTTTCCTCGGATGAAGTCTTTGACACCCGTCTGAGGATAAACAGTGTAAATTTCTGGAGTAGACCTAGGAGACGAACCTATGTAATAGAGGGATTGAAAAAGTGGGAGCGAGGCAGTAACCTTGCATCGCTTGTAGTTAACTAATAAGACCATGATAGTTACTATCATGTTAGGGTGAATTTGAGCTATAGAAAGGTTGTAAAGGCTAAGTAGTTTGGTAAGGAGGCCAGGAAAGGGAAAATTAATCCCGAAGTGTAAATGCATCATCAGGATACAAACTAGAGTTTGATCCAATCCTCGAGGGATTGGGGTTAATTGAGCATCAGTCGGGATACACACAAAGAAAGAGGACACTAAGTCCTTGACTTCGTCGCATCGGACAGGAGGTCTTGAGACACTAAGTCCTTGACTTTGTCGCATTTGTCGCATTAGACAGGTTGTACACAGGGGATGCTTCGCGGCTAGTGGTGCAGCAAAACCCCAAGTGCATAAGTGCGGAAGCCCGAGGTCCCCTCGGCTTACGCCGAAGAGGAACTTCGGGGGACTCTTTACCAGACTCAACTTTGGTAGCTTCTACATTTTCTATTCTAGATCTAGCATCTACAAACCGATTCTCATTCTTGAGCCGAGCAAAGTTGTTATCAGAAGATGTGCTTAAGGACGACATTGACAGATAAGTAAGAGGAGGGGGTATAGAGTACTTACGTGAGGAGAGAGAATATGAATATGGCGAGAGCTTGAGAGCAAAAATCGAAAGAATGTTGGAGAGTAACAAATGCCAAGAGTAAAGAATGAAGTCCTCGGAGAGTTTATATAGGAAATGGGAATCCCTAGAGTCGGGAACTCTTCCAATGTGAATTGAGAAAAACGAATAGATGGAATGATTATTTGAGGGAAAAGAGGAGCGTGTAGCCGAAAATTGGGGAGCGTGCAGCAGTAAATAGGGAAACGTGTTATCTGTCCCCTTCAGGGGCCCACATAATCATTACACGCATGCAGTGGGCCATTGCTTCATTTATTATGTATCTATCTGCTATTTTGCATAATATGTTCTCAAATTAAACTCTCCTTTTTAAAGTGTAAATTGCAGGACAAAGTTGGAACCCACACACCTCGGAGTCCATACCGAGGACGGATATCGGGAACCAACTTTCAACTTCGGTAACTAAATTTAATACCAAAGCAGTCCACCTCACTACTTCGAGACCGAAGCTATTTTATATTTTGAGGAACACGAATTAGTTGGAGGCCGAAGCCTTTTCTTGATAGAGCTACAGCCTCGGGGGGCTAGTGATGATAGGATGACCAGGCCCATTGCCATGGACCTGGCCCAAGACTCTTGAACCAAACAACAGAAAGGACAAGCCTGATGTCAGCTCCCTTGGAGTCTTGCGGAGGCACGCGCCTGGGTGTTCGGTCGAGGGGACAAGGAGGTACATCTCACGTGACTCATGTTCCCCGAAGGTACGCATTTGTGGTCCTGCGCGAAGGACCACTGGTCTGGCCTCTACGCTAAGCCATCCCTATAAATACTCACATCAGATCAGTGATTGAGGTATGTAATATCTACTCTGGTGATTACCTTTAGTTTCTGTACGTGTTCATCAGTTTGTTCATAAGCTTGAGCACCCGTATTGTTCTTCATTTTCGTATTGTTCTTCATATTCCTCCCTTCCATCATCACACCGGAGCTGCTACCCTCGGGTGGCTTCGGGGTTCTGTTTTGTAGGCTTGCGCCTGCAAAGACGTTCGAAGAACCGATGTACCACCTCGGGAACTCAAGCACGCTTGAGCCACTACCTCGGGAAGTCCAAGCAGCGGTGCAAAATCACTTCCAAAAATCTTAGAGGAGCTAAGTAGGAAGCAACCATAATCATTCAAGCTTCTAACCATCCATAATCATTTAATATCATTACCATATACTCCTCTACCTAAACATTCTCAACCCCCTTTCACTTTTCCTACAAAAGTGAAGGATTTCAAGCTTTTTTTTACGAATAACATTAGGGTCGTGCCAACGACCTTAAAAACACGGAGCTTCTTGGGTTGCCTCCAACGTATGATTATAACATGTGTTTGTGAACTGGAGTCGAGTTATTCATTTCCAATGTATGATTATATGCAATCGAATTGCTAGATTCGTGGGTATAACGCGATCGTTTACCCCAACATCATGCTGTAGCAAACTAGGAATCTCTTGGTTCGTGGTAATTGTCAAATGTCTCATTTACATGCTCACGCTATCGGCGAGTATGGGCGAGTTTGTCGATTCTTCGACCCTAATGCCATTGTCGAGTATCTATGACGCTATCGTCTAGGTGAATCAACAATGAGGGCTCTTGATTGATGCGATTATCCTCACTAGCTATTATCGTGAGAATAGGATGTTTGTCTCTAGTGGGAGATAAGTCATCCACAACTTATGGTCGTAAACCTTACATGTGAAGCGTCCAACCAATGAGAATTGATAGCTAGAAGTTGAAGTCAATTGCATCCCAAGGCCTTGTATTTGTAGTATTTACATTGTAGTGTAGCTAGTTTACTTGCTTTTGTAGTGTAATAAACCAATCTCAAACCCCCCTCCCTTATTTACCTCGCTTTCTATATAATATATAAGTATGTATATGAACTATGCTAAAACACTACGATAAGTCCCTTCTCCCTGTGGTTGGACCCCTACTTCTCACAATCTACTCTATAGTAGTTAGCATGTCGTAGGAGAATATAAATTGTATTTTGATTGAGCGGGGAAACAATCTTTAATTATTTTTCATTGATTTTTGTTCCTGAATAAGTGTGGAATCTCCATACCTGAGACTTTTAATTAGTAGTTTTTTTTCTTTTTTTAATCAATCTCATCTTTGAAATTCAGTTTTTTCTACCGGATCTGATTATGTGG
>JAAGWI010017282.1:0-13620 GCA_012274505.1 Galium porrigens var. tenue
TTTTAGAGAAAAGTGTCGCAATACCGAGTTCTTTGTTAAGTGCTTATGTATCCCATAATTTTTGAAAAGTGCTCTAGTATACCTGAACCGACATTAACTTTGTAAATTGTACACTTAGAAGTTCTGACCGGCATCTAAATGTTTATTTTCAAGTCACATAAAAATTGAAAATAAACAGTTCAATGGCTGGCCAGAGCTTTAGTGATACGATTTATAAAGTAAATACCAGTCCAGGGGTATCAGAACACTTTTCAAAAATTCATTGGTACATGTGCACTGGGCATTTTTCTCTTTATTTTACTCTTCATGTACTACACAAAGTCTTATATACAACAAACTTACGATAATAGCGCTTGATTGTTTTGATTTCATTTTGATGTTTCTTGATAATCGTTAAACATCAACATTAAATCAAGAAACATCAAACAGACTTACTGTAAGTCCACCTCATGGGAGCATCTTCATGTATATTTTTTCCCTATCCCCATCATACATTATTTTGTTTCACTTTAGTTTTTATATTGGTTTATAAATACTATTATGACTTATAAATTTGCTTTTATAATTATCAATTTTTTTGTGTTTTTTCAGTTTGATATAATATCATTAAAAAACAAATAGCATAGATACAA
The DNA here is from genome assembly GCA_012274505.1 of Galium porrigens var. tenue. Classification (NCBI taxonomy): domain Eukaryota; kingdom Viridiplantae; phylum Streptophyta; class Magnoliopsida; order Gentianales; family Rubiaceae; genus Galium; species Galium porrigens. Next base: position 633 of record JAAGWI010017282.1, read on the forward strand.
ATTTGTAGGAAAAAAATATTGATAGTGATGACTTATCTTCTGAGACTTTTTATTTAATTATTTATCTATTAGGGAGATCAGCAATAAAATTTACTAAATTCTTTTTTATATTGAAGATGCAATAATAGTTGAAATCAGATAATTTTGGTTTTCTTACGTTCAAATTAACAGTTAAATCAATGTTAATTTGAGCTCAAAACTCTCCTCACTAGTATTCTAAGTTTTATTATATTTGAATCACGTGATCAATGTTATATCAACTGGTCTATTTCGTTTAAAAATTACCTATTCTGATGTACCAAAGTTTAAGAAAAAGAGGTTGTAAGTTATACAAAGTGGGAAATGGAAAAAGGATAGAGGTAGCAAGATTCCAGTTGCCAACCTCAACATATTCACTAAACTAACCAATCTCAAATGGATCAGTCAACTTTTTCGAACAAAATAAGGAAGTTGGGACTTTACTTAGTAAGGGAGTTTAGCCATTATTCTGCAATGATGGAGTACAATTAACTGACTCCAATCAATTATCCACGTACTTATGATGATGACGTGTTTTTGACATGCCTAGTATATATGTTTTTAATGACTTTCTTATGCTAATAATATGTACTCTGTGTCTATACGGAAAAAAAAATATTGTTTTCCCCAATTTAACTGAACTAAACTATGATTTGAACTAAATAAAAAAATTAATTATTGAGTTTAGCCGCCACATGCCACTATTTCACCCACCATCACCGACCATGGAGTGGTGGTCGCCACTCCGTCCGTCACTGACCACTACTCCACCATTGACCACCACCACCGAGCATCACCAACTACCACTACCACTCTAACCGCCACCGACCTCGCAACCACCACTTCCACCACCACTTCCACCACCACTCAACCATAGACTGCCACTAGATCCACCACTAATAGTCACCGATCATGACCATCACAATTCCGATTGCCACCAACCCTCACCACCCCCATTTCGACCGCCGTCACCGCCACTCAACCATAGATACCACCACCGACCATTACCACCATTCCACCACCACTCAGTTTGCCAGCGACCACCACCACCACTAATTCGTCTATCATTTTCATTCATTCTCTCTGAATTGAACCAAACAAGAACAAGTAGAAAAAAAAGGAACTTGATTCCGTTACATGACTTGTATCAAACGAAAAAAGAATTAACCCATTTCCTTTATATTTTTATCGTTCACTTTGTTCTTTCCTTTTCATTTCTCTAGTGTGAATCAAACAGTCCCTTAATTTTACTATTAGACATTTTTGCGAGAACATTCTCCGTGTAACTATAGTCTTTTACCAACTGTTCTCGTGAGATAGTTTCTTGCTGAATTAAAATGAACTGAATTAAACTGGATTGAAGTGAAGTGAAAAATAATGTAATGAAAAATATAATTCTACTACCAATCTGAATTTTATAAAACAATTTTTACTAAACTAAATTAAATTGAATTAAACTGATACTGATAAGTTCAAATTTTTTGTTCAATTCAATAAATTCCAAAAAGAAAAAAAAAAACTCGTCACTTTCCGTCAAAGCCAACGCAACACAAACCTCACATAAATTCCATTGTGATTATTCCGGGAAACTACGTAAAAAGATGACTACAATACCCCGGATTCACATTTACTGCCTTCCTCGTAATGCCCATATTAATACCATTTTGACTCTCACTCTCCGTTTCGGAGTCCATCACTTCTTCTCTCTCCCCCAAATCGTTTTGGGGTCTCTCTCTCTCTAGGGTTTCATCCCCAAATTCGATCCCCTCTGATTCTTTAATTCTTGTTCATATATTCCTTATCTGTACATAATCCTATATCTGTACAGAGTTTCTTGACTGAATTTTGTCGATCTTACTGCTGCTGCTGCTGCGATGAAGATGACCGGAGAAGAGGTTTCATCCTGTTTGGGTGACGGCAAAACCTTCCCTCCGGGATTCCGATTCCACCCCACCGACGAGGAGCTCGTCCTGTTCTATCTCAAGAGGAAGATCTGCCGCCGGCGCCACCAGATGGACGTGATCACCGAGGCTGACGTCTACAAGTGGGAGCCTAATGAGCTTCCTGGTATGTTAATTCTCCTTTCTGATGAATAAAGTTTCTTTATTTGTGCGTTGACTTTATCATAAATGTGATCGGTGTTTTGAGTTTACTGGTATGATTAATGTAATATGAAACTTTGGTGTTAATGGTGCAGTAGCATCTAAGAGAGAGATTGTTATGGTTGATTGTGGTTGTTTGTGATCGGTCGACTATGCTTGAACGAAAGCTTAGTTAATTTATTTGTGATAGTAACATGAAAGAAAGATTATTGTTAGTTTGGTTCTGTTGGATTGGGTTATTAATTGTTGAGGATTTGCAATTTCTATGCTAGTATCGTGTGATCCTTTTAATGGCTGTTATGTTTATATTTTAAATAGCACATGGTTTACAGAACTGTACAATAAATAGAATCACGGGCTCTAATCTTTGTTCTGCTTGAGATGATATGATTAATATGTTACTTCTTTTGGTTTTTCATTTGTTTTGTCGTATTGGATGATGGGATTTACTGACCTTATTTACAAATCCATATTGCAGGGCTGTCTAAATTGAAAACGGGCGACAGGCAATGGTTCTTTTATAGTCCAAGGGACAGGAAGTACCCACATAGCGGAAGGTCAAACAGGGCAACCAGCAATGGGTACTGGAAAGCAACTGGAAAAGATCGTGTTATTGTGTACAAGTCTCGTGATGTTGGAATGAAGAAAACTCTGGTTTTTTATAGAGGTCGGGCACCCCAAGGCGAACGGACGGACTGGGTTATGCACGAGTATGCCTTGAATGAAGAGGAGTTGAAAAGTTGCCAGTCTGAAAAGGATTATTATGTACTTTACAAGGTGTTTAAAAAGAGTGGACCTGGTCCGAAAAATGGTGAGCAATATGGTGCTCCTTTCAGGGAGGAAGACTGGGTTGATGATGAAATCGATACGAGGGGATTTGTTGAACAGGAGAACTGCAGCCCTCCGGCTGTTAGTGTTGCTAAAGCCCCTCCTTCTAATGTGGATGGGGCAAATTGCCAACTGCAGCCCTTGGAGGGTCTCGAAGAGTTTGTTGTTGGACTTGCTGATGAAGAAATACTGACTGAGGAGCCACTACCTGCTCCTCCTTTGTCGGTTGCTGACTATGGCTTTCAACTAGAGGAGTTTCTTAATGAAGAGGAGGATCATAGTGGTATAGTCGATCAGCCCTCAAGGGAAAGAAGCATACATGAGCAAAGCATAGGTCTTTATGGGTACAATGTGCGAGCTAGTGCAGACATGACACACTCTGGTACATCTCAGTTGCTATTACACGAGACATCAGAAGTAACATCTGCTCCGAATAATCATGGACCATACTTTCATTCAGCTGGAGGGGATCTTCGAGAGGTTGAAGATTTTCTAGAGATGGACGATCTCTTGGGTCCCCAACCAAGTTTTCAAAATTTTGAGAACTTGATACCATCCCAAGAGAGTGTTCAGTTTGGCGAGCTTGATGGTTTGAATGAGTTTGACTTGTACAAGGATATGAATGGCCTTAATGGGTTTGAAGCTGGTCAACAAGGACAAGCTAACCTACCTTGTGTGGATAATCTGGAGAATGAATCAAAACTCTATTTTAACCATACTGGGTCAGAGAGCATCAACTACGAGCTGAGGAATTTTAGCAATGCAGCAAGTGCGAGCTTTCAGGAATGGTCTCATGATCAAAGGAGCAGTGTCTATAGTGCTGCAGAATCACATCAGGGAACTGTTCCTCCATCAATATCAGGTATTGGAAGCGTCTTCAACGATGGAACCTTCAGTTCTCTACAGTATATTTAGTATATTTTTTTATTAATGTATAAGCACACTATCCTCTTTGATAACTAATCTCATAGAGCTCTTGGTCAGATGGATGGTATGGGAAGACCATGTCATCTTCAGCATGGCCAAAACTCTAGTGCCCAAGTGGATATGGGGAGAGTTTGAGCCAGCTTCAAGAGCTGTAGTGCTTATACAACTGTGATGTATTGATTGTTAATATTGACAAGTTTTGGCATCTTTAGGTGTGGTTTATGATGGTAACTTTTTGAATCATGGGTCTGGAGCTGATAGAAGTCAGAGTAGCAGGCAGAATGATGGTACAGATTCTTGGATCTCATCTGCTCTATGGGCATTTGTGGAGTCTATACCTACTGCTCCTGCTTCAGCTGCAGAAAGTGGTGTTTTAGTCAATCGGGCTTTTGAGCGAATGTCTAGCTTTGGTAGGGTAAGAATAACTAGTGGGAGCACGAATGTTGTTCCGGTTGATACCGCAGCAGCTTCAAGGAGTTCTAGCAAATGTAAGAGTGGATTTTTATGTTTTTCATTACTTGGTGTAATGTGTGCGATTTTATGGATGTTGATAGGAACATCCATAGGGTTCGTGGGAAAATACTTATCGTAGTAAACTGTTGTTAGCTGAAATATATCATTCATAATTACTGCAGTTTTTTGAACTTCAGTCGTTTTAATTACAAAGAAAAAAAGAAGAAAAAAGGGGCCTTCATAGGTCTATTTTCCCCCCATTAACGTGTATGGTTAGAATTGCGTTTTATGTTTTTGAATGGTTGTACTTGTTGCATGTAGTGAAGGGTGTACGAGATTAATTGTACATTTGTACAGCATAACGTACGAGTGATAGAATATTCATTGGAATTAAGAATATTACCTGAAAACCCAACCGACTTTTCTAACCTTAAATGTTGAACTCTCACTTAGATATGCATAGGAACTGAGGAAGCTCAAGTCAATCGGTCGGTAAGATCCATCAGCCTTGGCCTTCAAATGTTTTCTGTCGTGTTATCTTTGTTTAGAGATTAATATCAGAATGTAGAAGCACCCACTAAGGCTTGTTCTTTGAGCTTACATTTGAATCAGTTCAGTAAAAATACGATTTGATTAAATCCAGCTTAATCTACCCATTTAAATTCTATTTTCAATACATAAATTTTCACTTCTTCGCAGTCTAATTCATTATACTCATGAAAAAACTTGGGATCTAATAATTTGATGAAATTCAGATTAATTTAATCATACTGATTTTAATTTTTAAATACATTAATTTTACTCTAGTTCAAAAATTTCACAAACACTTGTATGAGGCAGCCTCACCATGTGGCAGCTGATGTTGTTTGATAATATGATGAGGTTGCCTCACCTCCAATATGAACCTCATCATATTATCAAGCAATATCGAGGTGCCTCACCGTGAGGCTGCCACACAAGAGACTTTCTCCAAAAATTAAACTCGGGGAAATAATTCATTAAATTATATTTTAACAGATCTGAACTGATTTAAACTGAATTGAAAAAAATAAACGTGTAGATATGGCATAAGGGTCTCTTAGGCTTAAATTTTCACTGATCTTGAACCAACTCTTTTATTTCGTAGTTTTCCTTGATTGGTGGTGATTAGCTCTCTACTTCTTTGTGGAAATAGATAGTAGTACTATATGCTAGATGATTGAGGGATTGAATCTAGTCATATTTGAAAGGTCTGATAAAAATAAGAGGTCTCAGTTAAAATTATATGTTAAGTTAAACTCGAATCCTACCGAAAACTCCAAAACTCCAAAAGGATAACACCAAATAATATGTAACATTTAGTTTTCTAAGAATACTTTTTAAATCTTTTTATGTATAATTTCTGGTAGCAGACTTTTCAACCGGACCATCTTTTCTCGTACAATGATGCGGCCAGGACAGCCAGTCAAGTTAGGAAGACGCCAACGTTGAATGTTAGCCTTTAGAAAAGAAGATCATCTTGGGAGACGCTATGACGCTATGAACAGTCATCACTAGATTGCTATGCTAAATCAGTAATTATCAAAGCATAATGTAAAATTCATGAAAAATGTCACAGTTATTTTCTGTTCTTGAGATTAAATGATCCAAATGTCACTGTCCCTGTTGTTTTCTGGGTACTTGTTTAACCCTTGAAAACTGCATTTGTCAATATTTATGAACATTTGTATCATGGTTATTTTTTCCTTTGCTTTTACTTTTGACAATTTAGATGCGTGTTCTGAAAAAAATTCGTAACAGAAGTGCTGTGATATGAAAATATTCTTTATGCATCTCACGTTGTGGTTGGATAGAAATATTTGTAACACAGACTGTACAGTTGTTTATAGAAGACTTTTAAAAGAGAAAAAAATGACGAAATAATTGTTCAATAACAGGTCAAAATTTCAAAATCATGAAAATGCAAGGTAGTCAATAGGTCTATCTAGGCATATACATATCCCGATATCAGAGTCTTGCCAGTTGCTTCTGTCCGGGCGGTACACGTTTTAGTTTCTTTGGGTGAAATACTTATATGCAAGGGGAAACAGAAGCACCAAGTACCTTTCGGGATGAAGATTAAACCAAATTAGTTTTACAGGAAAATCCTCCTCATTGTTCTTGCAGCAATACGAGCAGCTAACTTGGCAGCCAGGTCAGTAGGCAGTTGAAGCAGTTGTTGTTGCAAATCTGGAGGGAGCTGCAGAAAAAAGGAAACTTAAAGCTGTCAAAAGGGAATAGCTTTGGATCCTCAGATGAAACTTAATCGCAACCCCTCGAAGAGGAAATATGGGAATATAACTAGAGCCACAATCAATTTTCCAATACCGGAATCAAAAGTCAAAGACACAACTCAAGAATTAAAAAAACACGAGATATCAAGCTGTGCAACCAGTAATCATCGTTGAATTAAATCCAAGTCCTTTTATGTTAAATTTCAGAATACCTCGGGGATGGCTGCTAGGAGTGGTTGTATTTCCTGCACGGATACCAATTGAAAACTAGCTGGAGGAGAACTGTTTGAAGATATTCTCTTGTTATTATATGAACTTGCTTCTTTAACACCCTACAATAAATTGACAAATGAAAGATCTGTAAGTAAAACCTTGTCCAATAATCAGAGAAAGGGTGTTATTTCAATAACATTATCAACTTCGTGACAAGTAATGCCCCAACATTCAAAGATATGCGATTATACGACCTCAGGGATCAGGATTCTGAACTGTAATATGAACTATAACAAAGTATATAAATACCAAAAAAGTACACTCAGTAAAGCAAGCAAAAGTTCTAAAGACGGTAGCTGAGCCAGCTCTAAAGTGAACTTAGACTGCATAGTTACTTTAACTATATCTGTAGAAGGTACACTGATTAAGCAACTACCTCATAATTGATGAAGAATATGGGAATAGTTTCCACTTTCCGCAAAATTCTCTCTATCTGTGTTGAACTCATATCTACCCAGTTTTCTCCAAGTTTTGCTTTAAATACATTAGAATTTATCTGGTAAGCAACTGGTTCTACTTTTCTAGAAACGCCAATACCACATGCATGTCTAATGGATTCATAATGCTCTACGTTTACATTAGATTTTCCATGCCAAGACAAGAGCATATTGGAAAATCTACAATTAGATAACAAGCCACCGCATAAGAAAGTGCACAAAAGATGTTACCTCTGACGTGCTGCCACCCACTCGAATCCCAGATAGCAATAACATAAGGCGTCTAAAAGTTCTCAGGTTTGTGATGTCTTCATCAGTCATTAAAGAAGAAGATTGGGAACCCAAAAATGGAATGTTTGCAGCCACTGATCCAAGAGCTGCAAGTCCAAGTGCATCCAAACCCTATTCAATATATTAAAAAAACAATTAACAAGAGAGCAAACACCATGTAATGGTTAACATACTCGACGGTGATTAGTTGGCAAATATATGATGAACATTGATCCAAATATTTGTCAAATTACCAAGGCCATATTAAGACAATTTAGCTGCTTATTTATTATGGGGATGATAAGAAAAGGAGGAAGAAAATCCAGTTTTTCAAGTAACATAAATGCCGTCAAGGAAAAAAATTAATTCACTGTACCTTAGCAAACTCGTCAAGGAAAATTTCTCGTACAAATGCACCCTGAGAAACTCAACCACATTTAAACTCGTCAATAAACTCTCAGAACTATTGCTCAACTAATGGCACTATATTAAGGTCAGAGGTACCTTTTCATTTAGTGTGAAGGAAAGAACTTCCTTGACTATTGTCTTGGTATCTCCATCTTCAATCTGCTTTTTGATTGATCTATCTGTCCTGGCACGCAGAGACTGCAAAATAGTAAGAGAAATCACTAGTGTGAATATATGAAACTATTTGATAACAGGAGCTTGAGTTACATACCAAATTGTGAAACATGTCATGAAACTGCCATGTATTGATTTGACTATAATTTTATTCTCCCCCTAGATGATTTCTTACATATGGCTACAAGCATGCACATTTAATGATACAACAGAGTGAAAAGCTTCAATTATCTTTCCTGTGTTAGACCTTCACCCTACTCAGCAAGTAAAGATTAATAGTAGCTACTAGCTAATGATGTGGTCTGCAAATTAATGAAAACCATGAAACCACCTATTATTAACAAATGTTGACTTTACTTCCCATTTACTCGGTATTCCATCACATTCCAAAAGAAAAGAAATGCTTGATCAGAATAAGTAAAGGTTTTTCAAAGATCTAAGGAAGTCTGGTGTTCAATAATATACTATTCTATCTGATAACAATACAGTAATTTAAATGTTCACAAAGAATGAAAATATCTGAAAATATAAGAATACATGATGGAGGACACCCTCAGAGAGTTAACGAAGACGGGGGAGGATCCCAGTAATTATGTTGTGCACAAGGAACTCACAATTTGAGCTGAACATAAACAGTGGGAATAAAAGAATGAAAGCAGTAGCCAATAAACTTGTGAAGCTATCTTACCTCTGTCACTAAAGACTCCAATCGGTCTATCCTGAACGATCCATCCTGTTTGGAGAACAACTTAATCAAGACTATGGTAATAATTGGGCAGATGACCCTCAGAATTGAAAGAGAAGAAAATATACAAACTGCTACCCAGTGTTACCTTATAAAGTAGACCTTGAAGAGAGGATTGCAGCTTCAATGAGCCATCAGTCAACACTTTTCTGGCAATCCATGGGTAGGTACTACCCAAAACTTTGTAATTCGGATCAAGACCGACAGCAATGCCCTCCAGAACGGCTAGACTAGACGTGCATAAAAAAACATTTACTGAATTTGTATGGTGGAAGAAATACAGAAAACATCCAGTATAAATTAACTAAACTTTGGATAATTGAATGCATGATATTCAAAATGAGGAAATGTGAAAAATTGGGCACCTTCGAATGACTAGAGAGAAATATGAAGGTATCTGGAATTTGAACTTGTACCTGCAATAGAAAATCCTTTAGCCAGACTTGAAACTCAGCGAAACCATTTCAAGCAACATAATGATTGATTGACCAGGAATGGATTATCATCCAGGGCAGTAGAAAGCTAGTTGAAGACCATGCATAATCATAAGTGCTGCATGCACAATCATATAGCCCTTATGCACAATCATATAGACCAAGAATAGATTTTCATCCAGGGCAGTAGAAGCTAGTTGAAGACCATGCACAATCATATAGCCCTTATGATAAGAAGTTAATAAAACATGTTTTCTCATGTGCACCTAACAAATAAAATTTCTTATTCAGCAACTTTAGTTTCCTTTTTTTCCGTCCCTTAAGGATCAGAAGGCTTTGTGCAATAAATAGTTGTAATAAGGGATTGAAAGGATTCCACTTACCCTTTGGTGGATAGCACCGAAAAACCAATTTCTTTTTCATATGTGATTTGTCTAGTTTCCGTAAAAAGAAAGTTAACATTCTCAATTGATTACACATTACAGGCGAGGCAAATATGGTTTTGTTGTTTTTCGAGCATCGATATCATGCAAAGTCTCTTCTTCATTTCCAAGTTTCTCAACCACTATGAAAATGTAACTGAGAAATGCAAGAGAGATTCAGAATTACATCGTAAATCCCAAATTGCCAAGAAGATCCCCAAAACTTATGTTGCGGATTCCTCTGGAGAGAGCTTCTCGGAAAACACCTACAGAAGTATTATAACTACATAAAACAATGCATGCCTGATAGACTGAAATCATCTTTCAATATTGCTGATAAAATGATAAAATACTAAGCCCATAATTAGCAGATTAAGGACAAACCTGTTAGTGCTTCTGTGACAGCATCCTTATCTGCTGTTGGTGGAAGCAGTCTGTGGAAGTAAAACCCTATTAAGAAATTGTCAAGGTTATGCCAAGTAAAGAATTCAATGAAATGAATAACTTGTACCCCAGAGTAACAAAATCCTTTGCCAGTGCATCATAATCACGATTTACTAGATGAAGGCAAGCTTCAATGAAACCATCACGAAGTTCTTGCTTGAATTCACCAACCATACCAAAATCTGTGGTAAGAAATTGACTAGTTATTTTTTACTACATTGAATAGAAAGTAGAAACACAACAAAATGATTGAATATCACGATAATTGCAGAGTGAAGGTTAACTGTAAAGTGACAAAATTGCAATGAAACCAAAAAAAAAAAAAAAATCAAAACAGAAAAACATATAAGAAACTAAGTGCCATAAAATGTGATTGGTGAGAGAAATTAATCTAATGATCATGCATTTTATTAAGGATTAAGCACTATCCACCATTCCTTTTCTCATAAAATCTCAGGGACAGAAACTTGAGATCTAACTACACATTGTGACAAACAAACATACAAGTCCATGGCTTATAAATTAAAAAACTAAGTATAAACCCAGCCATGCCACATCACTCATATATACAGTATGTCCAAATAAATACCTAAGTATGCCAGTTTCCCATCGTATGTGCGAAATAGATTCCCAGGGTGTGGATCTGCATGGTAGAATCCACATTCAAGAAGTTGATTGTAGGAACAATAGACCCCTACCTGTATGTTGTAAGAAAGAATTTTTTACTATTACGGCACATTATGGGACAACTCAAATTCATAAAAATAAGTAACAACATGCAAAAATATCACGAGTCAACCTCAACCAAGTAAAGATCCCTAACGTCAACCAATTTTTGCCCCTGAAAACAAAACATGAGAAAAGATCTGATCAACCATTGATTATTTAAACTGCCATATATTGTTGTTTTGTAACTACTATTAATTATCCATATGAGGTATGTTTTTATAGAAAGACATCATTCTGAGGAGGAAAGTTCAAGGAATTTTTTAATTAAGCTGCAAAACTCAAATGAAAATAACTTCAAAGAGAAGATCATGTTGGTGGTTTGTTAGAGTGTTTCAGCAGTCCATTGTTAGGAGCTGATATAACACAAATAAGCTGGCCTATCATGTCAAATGCAATACTACAGCAAATCCTACTTTTAACTCCTCAGCATATTTTAGCTACAACAACGAATTTGGAGAACCATGCTAAAATTTCTTACATAAATCTTGAAGAACTTAAGATAATTGTTCCTTAATTTTTACAGTCCAACATAAGTTATTTTAGTGGTATAACTGATGCACATGGCTTCAGTAACTATAAGTCAGAAAGACTGTACGGGGTTCATGAAGCATATAAAATCATCAAACAAATGCTATAGCATGATTGTGCAGTTGTACCTCCACCCACTCCATTACAAGGACCTTTCGGGTTGTTTGATCCAAAAACATTTGTGGAACCACCACATCTTTTATCCCACCATATAATTCTCTGTTAAGTGCAAACATTGGAATGTTAAGATATCAATGAGACAAGACTCGAAAATTCAGTCAGAGATGTTAGACACATGGGAAAAAACTAGAAATGTAGTGTGACAATAAATCTGAATAAGAACATGAATCTAATGGCAAAAAATAAAAACAAATCCTGAATAGAGCTTTTAAATGCATAAGAAAAATAAAAATATTTATTCTCCTAGCAATCAAGCAGGCCATTATACAAAGTTGATGGAAATATTGTCAGCCTTTGAACAAAGAATCTCACAACTTGGAACATGTTACATTTGATGACATGTCAATTAATGATCAAACAATCTGGTGATGTATATTAGACTTATTAGTAGATGCTCCACATATTTTCAGTTTGAAAATATTCCCTAAGGGGATGTTGAGGATAGGTTCATAATCTGAATTTTCTGGTTTTTAATAATACATAAAGCACTCTTTTTAAATTGTAAGCTTTCGGCTGTTAATGCATTCTACAGTGGTTTAAAATGGAGTATGGAGCTAAACTAGGCTTCCCATTATAAAATCAAAAGAAGAGTTTACATGCACCAAAGATATAATCTTTTTCCGCGCGCACACACACATATTAAGAATTACATTCTGGAGTATTTAAGCTATTTTGTACCTAAATCGGATTCCATTGCTTGCTTCTCTTGTGTAGTCCATCTCCTGCATTTAATTTGATTACCTGTATTCAATATGATAAGACATGGAAACAGTACTACCAATATGAGAATTGAAAAAAACAGAAATAACATAAATAAAAGAGTAGTGCTTCTCTACTGCAGCAGGTGAATAAATAGGTGGATCAGGTATGTACCCGAAAAAGACTGGATGCCCACTCATCAACAACAGCCTACAAATGAAGTCAAAGTTCTACAATAGTCAATAGGCTTTAAACTAAAACAAACTCAGTTTGGTATCATGTGTATGTTAGTTTGATGGGTCATATATCTCAGTCTGTGCACCAATAATTCTCGTGTTGAAATGCATTAAGAACCACTCATGTAGAAGTACTACAAAGAAGATTCTGGTAACAAATACCTGAAGGTCAGTATTGAATTTGCCAGCTCTCTTAACCAATCCAGCAAGGTAACGCAAAATTAATATATCCAAGGCTATTGCTGCTTGAACACCTGGACGCTGAACTTTGACAGCAACAAGTTGTCCAGTTGAGCGAATCCTAGCTTTATAAACCTTTTAAATACCAAAGGAAATCATAAAGCTTCCTCCCATAGTTAACAAATGAAGGGAAAAACAATGCCAACATTTTTTCTGTCATCCTACAAATAAACTCTGAATAAAAATCTG
>JAAGWI010017425.1:0-10932 GCA_012274505.1 Galium porrigens var. tenue
ATTTAAATAAATAAAAAAAATTAGTTAACGAATGAAAGTAAAATAAAATATAACTAATGACAGAAACACTTGAACTAACTATATAAACATATTTATAATATTTAAATAATTTTTTTATTAAAATAAATAATTAAAATATCATAATAAGAGGCTAATAAAACAAACAGATAAACTAACCTAATAAAAATCAAATTAAAGAATGGTTATATATAAGGTTATGATATGATGATATTATAAGAGATTTTCTCAAAATAAAAATACTTGCAAACGCTTCGCCTTCATCCCAGAACATAGGCACGCCTCTTGGCGAAGCTTCGAAGTTTAGAACTCCAGTAACTTCATTTTATAACACGCCGCTTCAATTTGACTCTAGTCCCGGATCCTCGATTCTTTCTCGTTTCCACTCTATACTAAGGTACCAATTCACTGGTTCATTATATTCCCTTTGTTTCCAAACTCATGTTGGGTTTTTGTTTGCTTTTCCTGGTGGTTTTTCTCATTAGTATATCCTTGAAATGATAGAATGTTCCAGTGGGTTTTGGTTAGTTCGGTGGTTCTGTGTACAAAATCGGTTTCTTCCGTTTCTTGAATGTAAAATTCGCAATTCTGTATTCGTTCATTTACACTGACATCTGAATTAATGTGCTTTTTGGTGTCCAGAAAAAAAGGAGTTATTTGTTGTCATGTTGTCGAATTTTTTTTTGTCTGATTTCGATTATCTTTAATGAATTAGTAACTGTTTGTGGTGACAGTTAGGTTGATGTCGAATGCTGCTTTGATTTGATATGCCGGGGGATGTGAAACAGCGGAAAAGTTGGGAGCTTGAAAACCCAATGCTAAATGAAGAAGATTCTGAGAAAGCATGCACTAGAAAGCCAAAATTGATGCCAAATTCTGAAATGAAGAGTCTTGGATCAGGGTGCAAAAAGGGGAATGCAATAAGAAAGAACGGAATCATCAAAGATGCCATTTCGCAAAAGAAAAAGTCCTTTAAGGACCAGTCTAAGTCTAGCTCTCAAAAAGATACAGCTGGGAATGAGATGAAGGTTAAGAAACGAAGAAAGAGAAAGAGGAGGAAGGACAATGTGGTGCTTGATGAACCTTCACGCTTACAGAGGAGGACACGGTATCTCTTGCTCAAAGTGAAGCAGGAGCAGAACCTTATTGATGCTTATTCGGCTGAAGGCTGGAAAGGTCAGAGGTATCATGCCTTTCCCTTACTACTTAATCAGAGTTAATGAAATTTTCCTGGTACCCTTTTGTTTTTGTAGTTGTTATCTCAAGCATTAAATTGTGAAGAGCATGCCAATTAGTCCTGTTATACTCTTATTTACTCTTCAATGCATTTGTAGTCAATATCCACAATTTAATGCAAATTCTTCTTATCTATTAGTTAATCTCCACTTTCGATGGGCGTGAAAAGCTTAGGGCAGCTAACTGTTGCTCATTAATATATCAACTCTTAATTGATGTGTGTAGTCATGTAGCTTTGCTTATTAATAATAAGGACTTTTAATTCAACCTCGTTACATCTTTTTGTTGTTTATTATGTTCATCTATTTCAGTTTGTCTCCAAATTTCGAAGTGTCTGCCCGATTAAATTTTAGAAAATCAGTGAAAAAGGGAAAAACAAAGGCAAAATCATTGCCCCGGGTGAATCAGAAAGGAACCTAAAAGGAATATGATGTTATCTAAACTTAATTCGAAACATGTGTCTTTTGTAGAAAACTACAGAATTTTCTACAGCCTCATACCGATTGAACACCACTGAAGTTTTCTAAGACTCTAGATTCCAGCTCGTTACTGATATATCCCTAGCAATTTTAGAAACTGGAACATAGTATATCCCCAGAATCTCTCTCCTAGTAATTACTGTTTGAGCAGAAAGTATGTGAAATACTCTTCTGTTTAGGTGACTCGAGTAAAAACCACTCTCTAGAAATGAAGAAATTTTAGTCAATCCACTTCCTTTTGATGCTGCTCGTCGCACTAGCATACAAAGATCAGGTCAGTCAGATGCCTTTCCTGAACATTGATCTGTATCCCATTTTCCATTCGTCTCTAGGGGGACGACAGAAAGCTGGAACCATAAAGGCTTCTGGTGTCACGGGTAATATAACGAGTAGAAAAAACAATGCAGTAGGAATGTAATAGCATTACTTAACAATCACTTGTTACTTAACTTCAGCTATGGCACTCTGTTGGTAAATGGAAACTTTCAGTGTTCCAGGTTAGCTTTGTTAATTTTCCTGTAATTTGATTCTTCTCGACAATATTTTTTATTTGGTACCTTATCCTTCAAGAGCTCTACTTCAGTAGTTAATATCTAATCAGCAATCCTCATTCTCCAATGTTATAGAGCTGGGGTTAATTAGAATCTCTCCTTTTATCCCTATTCCATGGAAAGCATCTTAGGTTGTATACTAGAGTTCTCTATATTTTTTGTCTTAGGTTGTAGAACCCAGTATAAAGTGTTTGGATTGTGCTCAGGCATTTGATGTTTGTTGTTAATGTTTTAGCCCATTCGTTCTCATAAGTCATGTTGGATACTAGAGTTCTATCCTCATATATTGAGCAGAAGGTATTAAGACTTGTTTTAAATAATACATCCTCTGTTCTTAATTAAATGCAACCAAGTGGATGGCTCAACTTTTAGGAAGTGGATACACTTTGTAGTGATGAAGTGAGGGTTGATAGGTAATTTAACCTATCAAAACTTACCAAAAATGGTCTGGTTGCATTTATTACGATATATATTTAAAGAACGGACGACGTAGAAGGCAAAGTGATTCTTCTAATTTTTTTGGAAAAAGATTCTTCTAAATGATAAATACTCTTTAACTGTAAAAAGATCTGAGCCCATTTTGAATCTTGGTTGTCACTTAAGTTGAGCAGCTGTTAGATCACTACGTATTCATTTAATCTCAGTGGACTCATCAGGTCACTAGTTCGAATAAAATGTATTCGTTAGCTGTTAGGTCACTAGTTTGAATAAAATGCTAAATCTCCTTACAAATTCATATACCAGCTTTCGCCATGGCAACATGACAGTCCACTGCCACCATGCCGTGATACTTCTCCATGACAACCTTGTATAGTATTAGATTCCTGTAATTTGAACATTCCCTTTCGGAGCCTATGTATGTATTCCTTTTAATACGAAAAATTGATTTTGCTGCTTGCATTCTAAAATTGGACAAGGTGACAAACATTCATGGAGTAAGATTACTGGAAAAAGGATAAGTTGGGGTTTCAACAACTATTGTCTGTGTGGTTCTCCAAACTCATCAATATGTAGTAAAGTGAACTTCATATAGTAACGTTGTGACCATTGTTTTATTAGTATTCCATGTGGGCATAGAGTTTAAATGAATATATACATGCTAAGTAATCATTTTATTGAGAACAATTAGACTGCAAAAGGCATTCAGTTGCATTCTTACGTAGCTTAATTTTTCATAGATCCATGCACCTTATATAAATATAAAATATACTAACTTTTTCGTTATTCTTTAGTCGGGAGAAGATAAGACCTGATAAAGAACTACAGAGGGCCAAGAGGCAAATATTAAACTGCAAACTTGGGATTCGTGAAGCAGTTCGACAGTTGGATTCTCTTAGCTCCGTTGGATGTATTGAAGATTCAGTAGTTGCTCCAGATGGGTCTGTTCATCATGAGCATGTATGTTTTAGAACCTTTGTCTCATATTTATGTGTTTGGTTTTACTCATCTTACTGAAAACCTCTTCCATGATTTTAATATGTTGGCATCTTTACATATTCAATAGCCATATTTGTCATGAAGGGTTCACTTCTTTTACCCAGATGTTGGCAGGTTGTTTTTGAACATGGTGAAACCCAGTGTCCACCTTTCCTCTGCCGAAGCAAAGAAAAGCTCCCCACTTTAACAAAATTAAAATGGAGAAAAGGAAAATGGTTCCAACTGCAACCACTTTCAGAACATTCAAGAAAATAAAAACTAATTTGCTCATAAATTAAGATAAGCGTGCTTCTTAGCTGAGTATCTAACCATCTGTGATTTTGTTGATGTACAGATTGTTTGTGCCAAATGCAGACTACGTGATGCTTTCCCTGATAATGATATAATATTATGCGATGGAACATGTAATCGTGCCTTTCACCAGAAGTGTCTTGATCCTCCTCTGTCTACTGAAAACAGTAGGTTTTGTTAAATTTATGATGTTTCTTTCAGGAAATTTTGTATAAGCAAAACAAAAGCATATTGGTGTGTGGTGTTTTCCATGGTTGCTTCTAACCTTGCAGCTTATCCAGTTCCTCCAGGGGATGAAGGGTGGTTTTGCCAATATTGCAAGAGTAAGATGGAAATACTTGAATCTACAAATGCTCATCTAGGAACTAACTTTGCTGCGGACAGTAATTGGCAGGTTAATTTTGATAAGAACTTCTAATACTTCTTAATAAGCTTTGTTCACTCTTCCTCTCAGTGAGGATGTGTGTATTGCTTTAAAGCAGGATATCTTCAAGGAAGAAGCTGAGTTAAATGATGGTGGAGAGTCCTTGCTCTGTCAAGAGCTTGACTGGCCATCTGATGACTCTGAAGATGTAGACTACAATCCAGAGAGGAGGGGATCTAGCTGCGCTAACAGTGGGACTAGCTCTGAGTCTGATTCTTCCGTTGATGGGAGCAGTTGTGGCAGTTTAAGGTCACTTCAGGATGATCTTATTTTCCTCACTGGAGAACTAAAGAAGCAAAAGGGATCTGAGGATAATTATGTTGGAATAGAGTCAGATGAAACCACTGATTGTGAGATGTTGTGTGGCCCCAGACTGCGGAAAGCTGTGGATTATATAGCGCTAAATGATGTGAGTATAGTTTCTTCACATTTTTGTATTCTTTTTAACTCCTGAGACCAGTGTACTGACATATTATATGTAAAACTACCAAATGTTCCCTAGCCATGTTATCCAGTGCATTGGGCAAATGGTTTACTATATTGGAAACCTTATCCATGTTTGTCCAAGGATGTGTGAGTGTTTACCAACTAATTTGTTTTCAAAAAAAATAATGAGTGTAAGTGTGTAACTGTTACCATATGTCCATTTTACCAGTTAAACATTTACACTTATAATTTCTCTTTCCAGGAATTATTTGGGAAAAATGCTCTAATGAGTGAAATAATTAGTGAAGATGAAGACTGGGGTCCTTCTAAGCGAATACACAGAAGAAAAGAGTCTGTTGGAGAAGGTACCAATATGACTATAGATGACAATCAGGGCAAATGCACAGAAAAAAACCCTACTGAGGTGAAAACGAAAGTATCAGCTAGCAGAAGTAACACTAGTACATTAGTTGAGAACAAAAGCCATGATGGAGGAGAAAGATCTGCTGGAGTGAAAGAGAAGCTAGCAACTGGGAGAAGCAGAAGACCAATTTTCAGATTTCCCAGGAATGCGGTTGAGGTGCTAACGACCCTAACTTGTTGAACTCTTTTTTCAAGTCGATATAGTTGTACTTATCCTTGTGTGTGTCTCTCTTTTTCTTCTTTCCATCAGAAACTTCGCCTTGTGTTTGCAGAGAATGAACTTCCATCTAGAACTATTAGGGAGGGTCTTTCTAAGCAGCTGGGTCTTGATCGCGGCAAGGTATCTCTCTCTCTCTCTCTCTCTCATAAAGATCGGTAAAAACTGTACAGAAAGCCCCTGAGAATCTTTTGTTCCCATAAAGTTAACAGATTTATTTACTTGCGGAAGAGGATCATTATTAAGGTTTTTTAAAATTTAAGTTGCTTTAGTTCTCTGTTGATCAATCTTGCATCTGGTGCTATGCATCTAGTCGCATAAACCTGGATTTTATAAAATGGAGAAAAACAGAGGGAAGCACAAAGTTATCAATAAAATACATCAATGCATATTGCTCCAATGATAGAATCTAAGTTCAGATCTCATCAAGTATGGCTCTTCTTTGCTGGGGTTAATCACATCCCTTTTCCTTGTAGGTTAACAAGTGGTTCAAGAATGCTCGCTACCTTGCCCTTAAAGCAAGAAAGGTAAAACCTCGCCAAATGCTCGCTAAAATTTTGTGATAAATTGTCTCTTGAAGCTTTTGTAGGTTGACATTTAAAATTTTTACTGGCAAAAGTTCCATCTATGCTGATCTAGTTTTTAGCTGTAGTTGAGACAGAAGCATGGCCTAACTTTTATTGTACAATATTTTTGTCATAGCTTTGTTATTATTTTCATGCTCTCAGTTTCTTGTTGTAAGAATGTGACAGGGCTGTTAAAATCTCCCTCCCTCCATCTGAAGAGGAAGAGGAGTTTTTCTTCTATGTTTTCGGACCTAACCGCTGATCTTTTTCAATAGCCCTGAATGCATGACTCTCTTTTTCTTGTAAATGTCTGGTATCTGACTATTTCTCAGATTTATCGTGTCTTAGAGGTATAATACATGTAGCTTGAAAGTCTAAACTAGATTGTCTATAATATTCTGTAGAAAACAAAAAGGCATCATGCTTCTGGTACTGGAGAGTTGCATGAATCTGGATCAGTGAGTGTGGAGGACAACTCTGCAAATGCAATGGCATCACAGGACGACACAGTGTCTAGAGTATCTAGAGGTTTGAAGTCTTCCAGCCAGAGAAATACTGCTCGTGAGGTTGTCAGTGCTTTTAACAGGAAGAGGCATAAAGCTGGGCTGCCGCTGCTGCCGACCCGTGATGAGGTAGCATCCCTGTCCTGGTTCTTGAAAGTTTAGTTTCACGAAATCTAAGAAATTGGCTAGTTCTAACTCAGCATCTAATATCAAATCTAACCAAAACAAAATGGGGTTGTGTGCTGCTCTGTGCTAATTTTTCTAGGAAGAGGTAATAACTTTTGTGGAAAATAACTAATAATGTCCGGTTAAAAACTTCTTGTATCATCTTTGCCATGCTATGTGAGGGGCAACACGTCCTCAATGAAAATAGACACCAACGGAATGCATGACCTACTTTTTCCTTAAAAACCATGTAATTTTGCTGTCATTCACATTAATAGCTTGATGCAAAAGTCGCTTGTGTTCAGCAAACATAATGGCCATGATAATGTAATTACGTGCCTTAGGAGTCTTAAATGCTTAAGTTGAGCTGTATGTACATTAGCACAATATGAAGTTTATAGAAAAATGTTGCCAACTTAGTACATTTCATTGACAAAGTAAGCTTGGCCATATGTACTTTAGCTGGATATAATTTTATGTGAATAAATGTTGCCAACTTTATCATTTCATATACAAATTAATGCTAGTCTTGTCAATTAGACATGTGAGAGAAAAATGCTCAAAGGCTCAAAGCAAACTTGTTAGACACTTTCTTGATAAATTGATATCAGTTCAGGAGCACAACACTCATAGTTCAGGCTGTAATTTTTCACCTAACCATGATGTACTTGCACTATTTTGCTAGACCGAGGCAGATTTTGGTGATGATGTGAGCCTAAAACTTCTGAGAGAAAAGGTCAAGAAGAAAAGGAAACTGGATGTTAGGAAAACTATCATGCAAGAGGCAGAGCTCGAGATGGAGAGGCTTTGCAGAATCAAGGACAAGATAGAGACACTCAAGAATATTTTACTCAGGCTTCCTATTCGCAGATTTAATAAAACAAATGCAGCTGCTTTAAAGGAATTAGCTGTTGTCTATGTGCCAGTTGCTGAGCTACGGGAGAGAGGGTAAAATATAATGCAAGTCCAGCCAGTTGCTTCCAAGTAGTTTGTAATCTGCAGCTATCACTACCGCGATTTGTTGTTCCAGCAACTTTGCAAATGCAAATGACTTCCAATATATGGTTAAGGTCATTAGTTGGTGGTATAAATTAGAGCTCAAAATATGATTTTCTTGACTTACAATATATAATAGGAATCAGAGTTCATTAGTCTAGTGCCAACGGCTATTCTTGCTCTTCTTTCAAAAGTTGGATACAGCCTTGGTTCGCTGTTTGTCTGCAACTGCTTAATGAATTCAACTGACATGTGATGATAAAGGGATGCCTCCTTTGTAACCCCTGGAACTTCCGAGTAGTTCCCTTCCAATTCAACTGACATGGATCCCAAAAGCAAGGTTTTTGCTACCAGATGGACATCAGCTTTCTGTTCTGTAGTACTAAGGTCGCTGATGGGCATTTGTACGTTAGCAGATGTATGTGAGTTAAGCCACGTGAACATTCCGATATTTGTATTGTGGTAGACTATGGGCTAAATCACAAATATTGCAAGTGTAAGGTAGGAGCTTTTAAATTTTGGCGATCAAATCATCAAATATTTTTACTTGTAGTCAATTTTATAAGAAGTGCTACTAGGGATCAAATTGCAAATAATATATAAAAGTTTTTTTATCTTGTACCAAATTATGATGACCTATCAACGTTTGATTTTGATGCTTACAATTTGAATATGAATTTATAAATTATGTATTTTGAACTTTTGACTATATAACATGAACTTGTGATCTCTTTTTACGCTTGTTTGATGTTTTCAATACTTTATTGGAAGTGCTACAATTTTAGTAATGATGTTTTACGCTTTTATAAAGTCTTGGGTGAGACCATCATAAGTTTATGGTAGGCCGAATGATTAATCATATATCTATAATATTTAAATAAATAAAAATTTAAAATAATAAAGAAAAGTATAATAAAACAGAACTAATGACACAAATAATTAAACCAACTATATAGACATATTTACAACATTTGAATATAGATTTTTTTAAAAAATAAATAATTAAAGGACCATATAAGTGGCTAATAAAACAAACAAATAAACTAAGCTAATAAAAATGTGAAGTAATGAACGATTTTATCATAAATTTATGATAGAACAATCTCATATGAGATAAAATTTGAATTCATGAAAGATTTATAAAAATATGATAATATTATATAATTTTGTTTGACGTTTCAGAAAGTGCGCTTGTATTTTCCTATTTTAATTGACTTTATTAAATGATGTTTGATTCACAAATGCTGGTGTTTAGTTTTTTATTTGAATTTTTTAGTGCCTTACTTGATGTTTTACTATCTTAATTTGAGAAAGTTTCATGTGAATTAACCACATATTTAGTCAAGATCTCATATGATCCATAAGTATAAGTAAGTATATGATAAATTATATTGTTATAAATTTTTGATAGCAATATAAGAAATTTGAAGGTACAAAGATCTTGCAAAAATACTTTATATTTCTCCCATTTTCTTTCTACTTTGCTGTCACATCATCATCGCGACCAAACCTCAACGCTGACGACCCAAGCTCAACTCCGGCAACCCAAACCTTAATGCCGACGAATCAAATCTCAACGGCTTTGATCCAAAACTCAACATCAACGATCCAAATTTAACGCCGGCGATCCAAATTTAACGCCGGCGACCCAAACCTCACCGACGAACGTCATCGTCGCAACCTCGTCGCCCGTTGTCGCAACCTCATTGCCGACGACCCAAACCTTAACGCTGTCGTCAGACCACACTAAATTGGCCGAAATCACACCAGAGCTGCTTTATTAGCCCGGAATCACACTAGATCTGCTTTGCTCCACCTGGCATCACGCCAAGGCTACTCTACTCCGCCCGGCATGACACCAAAGCTGCTCTGCTCCTCCCAAAATCACACCAGAATTGCTCTACTCCGCCATCGCGATTCTCCCAGAATCACACCACTGCTCCGTCGGGAATCACCTTTTTGTAAAAATTGAACAGTATGAGGATGAGGAGAACCGCACAGACGGGGCCGACGAAGACGGATCCGTAGAGATTCACATGGGTCGCGGTGTGGAAACACCGGGAATTGAACTCGCCGGCGAGGGATTGGGAAGTAGGGAAAGCCAATTGAAATTGCCGGTGATAATCACGAATTGCAGAGGTGCAGGGTGTCCGATACTGGGGAAATTTGTTTTTTCCAATATTTGCAGAATAGTCCCTACATTTTTTTGGTCTTTCGATATTGCGCCGGCAATAAAATATTAGTACTTTGACCCCAAAACTTATAGATAGAGGGTTTGACATGCCACTGCATCACTATATGGCTAATTTAAACAAGACTTTGTCTTTTAATTTTATTTACTTTTAGTGATTTTATTTGATATTTTAACTAGTGATACGTATTTTAATATTCTTTGATATTTTAACTATTTTAAATTTGCTGATTACTTTTTTTTGGTTTTCAGAATTGAAATGGACTGAATGAAAATCTAGAGGATGGAAATCTGAATCTGAAACTATCCTTGCCAACTCGAACGGGTGAATTTCAAACATCCTTGTTGCATTCGGAAAATTCGGTGAATTGCGAACAAATTTGAAGATAAAAATTTGGTGCTGCTGCAAATTTACGTCCTCAAAGACGCTCCCCCTCTCTCAACTCCGCTCCCCCCCTTCAGATGCAGTCCGGAGAGGGGGTCGCCGACGTGCTGACCTCCTCTCCTCTACCTAGAATAGCCCTCTGTACACCCACTCCTTTCCTTTAAACCAGAATCGATTATCACACTTCGAAAAGTGACGGGAAACTCCCAACCCGCCGGAGCTTCTGGGTCCGCCGGCCAAGAGCAGATCCAGTTCACCGGTACCTGATCCGGAAAAAAGATTCATTTAGGTCGGGTTCGTTCGGAAGGACTCCGAATATACTCGCCGGAGAGACTGCACACGCTCTAGGGACGAAGGGACCTTCGTCGGAAAAGATAGAAGTCAAGCTCAGCCTTTGCCAACAGATCTGGAGTAATAGGGACGGACCGGTATAAGCCGCGCCGGACACGCGCCACCAGTCCACCCTCGTGCCAACGCTGCTGTAGGTGCTGTCCACACGCGCGTACGAGCCGTCGCCATCGCCGCCCACACGCGGTTTCACGCCACCGCTGACGCTCAGCTACCCTATTGCCCGGATCCTCCGGTTGGGTCTTTGTGAGATGGTTTCTTTTCTTCATCTTTTTT
>JAAGWI010017791.1:0-13052 GCA_012274505.1 Galium porrigens var. tenue
TCTAGACCCTTTATTTCATTTGATCCAATGGTCCAATAAATTCTTCATTTTCTCTTTACTTGTGGACCATTGGATCAAATGAAATCAAGGGTATAGATTTTGAGTATGAAATTGAGTGAAAATAATGGAGTGAACGGAACCCCTCCCATATATATATATATGTATATATATATTTATATATTAGAAGCATTTTAAAAACATCATCACCGAACACATGATTTTATGTTGTTTTGAACTCAATGGAAAAAAAAGTTAAGACAATAAGTGAATTTATCTAGTGCTTGATGGAGTAGTTAATAATGAAAAGTTAAACAAATATTAATTTATTGCCCATATAAATTTTCCTCAAGTAGCGCAATCAATTAAATATTTCTTTGTTCACTTATCCTATGTTACATTTAGACTCGGTTTTTATGAAATTATTTAGAACTGAAATGAAATTAATAATAAAATATATAATTAAAGAGAGAATTTCTTGTGAGAAAGTCTAAAGGTTAGGAAGTTGATGTTTTATAATTTGATTTTGATAGTCCTTAATAATCTGTTTACGTTTATTATGTATTGTAATTGATGGTTTTTATTTATTTGTTTAACTTCACTTTATTTTCAATGATTATTAATTGATGTTAAATTTGTTCATGCTAACCTTGTGTAAAAGTTCATTTTTGATGATATATGTGGTTAATAATCTATTGCCTAACATTTAGCCTGCCTCATCTGAGAGTTTGTGATAATTAAATTAACTGAATTTATCAAACTGAACTGATATATAAATTGATATACATATAAGATTAGGAAAATATGACCTTAAGTTTATATAATATTAATTCTCGCCCAAATTCTTTACCGACAAACGCATAATAATTGTGACAATTACCCTAATTGATACTCCCTCGGTACCAAACTATTATTAAGGATTTTTTTTCACACCACCCAATATGAAAGTTTGAATATAAATATCTTTAATCACGTTAGCAACACATAATTATTTGATATTTGAATACTATATATTACGATAAATCTAACTATATCACACATGATAATATTTATATTTATATATATATATATATGTTCAAATATATGTTCAAACTTTAATAGTGAATAGTATAAAATATTAGAGTGTGAAAAATAATGTGGGACGGAGGGAATATTAAAAAGCTGGTGAAAAATAATGTGGGACGGAGGGAGTATTACAAAGCGGGTGAAAATTAAGGTCTAAATATATATACTCCCTCCGTCCTAATATGAATGACACATTATTATTTGCACAAAAATTAAAGAGAAATCAAATGAGTGGTGCAAATAGAAAGAGGGAAAGAAAAAGTATAATAAATGGTTGAAATTGGTTGAAACTTTACTAAAAAGGAAATGTGCCAAAGTTAATTGTGTGTACCAAAATGGAAAGTGTGTCATTCTTATTGGGATGGAGGGAATATTTTCCAAGCTAAAAATAAAGTTGTGGGACCCGGGACTCGCTAGGGCCGGGCGGGTACGAGTTATAGGCTCCTCGTAAATTCTCAAAAGTTGAATACCCTGCCCTACAAATTAATATATCTTCCCAAGCCCTTCGCCTCACTATAAATACGTACTTCCTCCACGATTTGAAACCGCTACTTCAGCGGAGGAAGAACAAGTGTGAGAAATAAGAGAGAGAGAGAGAGGAGGAGAGAGTTCTCTCTAGAGAGAGACAATCTTTCCGTTTGAGCGGAAATCAACCAAATTTCAAATTTCCCGTACAACCGCCCTCGGGCCCACATTCGCCGCTCCGATCGAGATTTCCGGTCAATTTTCGCCGGGGAATTGGAATTCGTCGCTGTTTTTCAAGTCGGAGGCAGAGGAGGGGGGATTATCTGCCATATCAGTGATGAGTCGGTTAGGGTTTAGGAAGGTTGCGGTGCATCACGGTGACGAGTGTTTAGGAGAGCTGGATATAGTTCCAGTTCAAGGGGAGAATTTCCAGTTCCCCAACAACGAGATACGCATCCACCATATCACTGCCACCAGCGAGCGCTGCCACCCGCACGCTGTCCTGCGCACCATTTCTAATCCGGTTCGGTGCAAGCTCGAACCGAGGTTGAGTTCGACACTGGATCAGTCTCTACTGATAAATCTCCACGCCTCTTGCTTCTACGAGTTTAAGGTATAACATAAAACTTGTGTATTACCATTTCATTTTGTGCATCTGAATGTAGCAGAGGATGTGAGCAGGTTCTGTACATCGGTTTTGTCTTGCAGTTAATTGATAAGTAATGTTGCTGTTAATTGATATGAATTGTTGTTTGCTTATCTTAAGAAATGTAGTAATTAAGGAAATTTCAGCCATACATCGTAATGTGTCATTTACCATTTGTATAAGTATATCTTATAGATTTTATCAATGGTTTTCTGGTATTATGCGTGGATCAGGCTATTATTTCTTACTTTACACGTGTAGTGCTGTAATTGTTGTTTTGTTCGTTGATGTTGATATCCCTGTCCGGTCTTTTTTCGATGTATAAGTGATATCTGTTAGGTTATTATTAAAATATATAGTTTATCTTACAGAATGAGGAGGATACTCTTTGATATTAAAGAAATTTAGGAATTAGGGATGGAACTTCGAGTTTGGGTGAAATTGTAGTATTGATAGTTCAGTGCTCTGTTTTCTCATTTGGCATGAGTAGAGCTTAAGCTTATTTAAGTGTTGTTGTTTGCAGGAGTTTATTGATGTTTTGTTAGGGGGTACTATATGTGGGCCAAGTTTTCTTACTTTTAACTTTTAGTATTAAAACTGTTTTGCGACAGTTGATGTTGATATTCTTGAGCCTTTTCAATTTATGAGGAGTAGACTCTTTGAAATTAATCGTGAAATGCTATTTTTCCGTTGGATTTGGCAGACGGTTGTGGCTATTGTTGGTAATGAAGAGGTGCATTTAGTGGCAATGCCAAGCAAGCTGAAGAAGTTTCCTTGCTTTTGGTGCTACTCGGTGCCAATTGGTCTATATCAAGCTTGCTTAGTGATGCTGAATCTAAGATGTCTGGCAATTGTGTTTGATCTTGATGAAACTCTAATTGTCGCTAACACGATGAAGTCATTTGAAGATAGAATTGATGCCCTGAGAAGCTGGATTGCTCGTGAATCAGATCCAATTCGCTTGTCTGGCATGACTGCTGAGATGAATCGATATATAGAGGATAGGTCATTGTTGAAGCAATATGCAGAGAGTGATTCCGTTGTTGATGGTGGGAAAACCTATAAAGCAAAGCTAGAGGAGGTGCGCCAATTATCTGATACTCCGGAACGAGGTTTTCGGCCTGTGATAAGACTGGTGGAGAAAAATGTTGTTCTTACTCGCATTAATCCAGAGGTTAGATGTTGTCATCATGTATTCAATCCTTTTCTTTTGCCTTTTGGTGTCGTTGCTGATTTTTCATGGTGTTCATATTTAGGTTATTAATGTTAGTTATCAGTCGACAAATTTTTTTCCATGTCTCAGAATATATCTTATTCCTTTTCAAACAAAATCGTGTGCTTGCTTTTGTTAGCAGTATTGAGCCAACATCTGTAATTTGTCTCAATCTCTTCAGTCAGATATAAAACTCTGTAGAAAATTGCTTGACAAAGTAACTGGATTATGTAGAGATGCTCTCTTATATAGTTTATATAGCCTTGTTTTATGGATGGATGCTTATTATTCAAGTATGAGGAAGGCATTGTTACTTATCTTCATAAAGTTGTCTTACTAATCACTGGCTGCTTGCCTCTTCAGATTCGTGATACTAGTGTTCTTGTTAGATTACGACCAGCTTGGGAAGATTTGAAAAGTTACCTGACTGCAAAAGGTCGAAAGAGGTTTGAAGTATATGTGTGTACCATGGCTGAAAGAGATTATGCCTTGGAAATGTGGAGGCTTCTTGACCCTGAAGCACGCCTAATTAGCTTAAAGCAATTAATGGATCGTATAGTGTGTGTGAACGCAGGTAAGCACGCGTGGATTTGAGTTCTTCTGGGAGTCTCTTATTGAAGAGTTAAATGACGAAGACATAAACTGTTCTCTATCTTAGGTGCAAAGAAGTCTCTGCTTACTGTTTTCCAAGAAGGCAACTGCCACCCAAAGATGGCAATGGTGATTGATGATCGTATAAAGGTGTGGCAAGATAAAGATCAACCCCGTGTTCATGTTGTACCTGCTTTTACTCCTTACTATGCCCCACAAGCTGAGGTTTGAAAATGCTTGTTTTCTAATCCTCGTGTGAATTTAAAATGCTCGCTTGTATGACTGTTCTTAATGGGGACTACTTGTCTGAATAGATGGCAAATGCTGTTCCGGTCTTATGTGTGGCAAGGAATGTTGCTTGCAATGTTAGAGGTGGCTTCTTCAAGTAAGTATATTTCTCTAAATCCCCAGTTGAAGCCTTTGTTATATAAATCACGCTTAAAACCATGTAATGCTAATGTAAATACGCCTGCATCTTTCAGAGAGTTTGATGAGGGTCTATTGCACAAAATTTCTGAAGTTCACTATGAAGATGATGTTGCGAGTTTGACTGCTGCACCTGATGTGAGCAACTACTTGATGTCAGAGGTATTTGACTTGTAATCTTTAGACTTTAATATGCACGTGCCATCAGTGGAGGTTCCTCTTGGTTCCTCTTCTCATCCAATACTGTATGCCCTCAGGATGCTAATTTGGTACCAAATGGCAATCCAACTGTCCCCTTCTCAGAGGGCATCAATGGTTCTGAAGCGGATCAAAGACTGTACCACTTGGTCAGTAGTGATTTCAGCATGCGCTCATCACCTAATAGACTAAGTGCTGTAGAATATTTTCATGCATGACTTGACCTTCCAATCATTTCAGTTTCCCAAGTCTATGTGTTTTTTATTTTAATAAAGATGAAGTGTGCGTGTATGTGCAATATCAAGTAGTGGTGACAAAAATTCAACATGCAGGGAATGCAGATTCTTGATCATGTTTTCTCTGTCTTAATGATTTATGTAGAGTGGTTCTTTTGTGTTTGATAAAGAGAATAAAGAAAATTGAGTATCAGTATGTATGTGTTTGAACTTTATACTTTATTTTCTTGGAATGTACAGGATGGGAAGAGTTATTTGAATTCTTCTAGTCATGCCATAAACAACCATGCTCAACCCAAACCTGAGCTATCTGTTCAAGGTCCAACATCTACAGGACCCGTGCCGTCTTTCGAAAGTAGGTCATGAATTCATGGGATTTCAAGTTCTATAGCAAATTTATTTGGAAGTTGTAAAGTAATTTTAAACACAATCTGATTTTTTCTGTAATTCATTGGCAGAACCTAGTCTGGTCGGTGCTCCTTTCAGGCGGGATAATAGCTTATATGAATCCAATCGTGGTGTCAAGGGAAAACTCCCCATTATGAGCAGTGTCCAAGATGTAGGACCTCAAGGTTTAGCTGAACCTGCCTTTATGTCCAAGCTACCCGGAGCTCATCTTGCTCCGCCATCTCAGGGAGGCTGGTTAACTGAAGATGCCCCAGATAGAGGACAACTCAATGGTCGATCATCAGGCGTTGTTCAAGAACCTAATCCTTTTAAATTAGATAGACAGGGACATTTGAGACAAGAAGGGGTGCGACAAATTTCTTCAACATCTAACAACCATACAGGTGGGTAGTCATTAAAATGCTTTCTTTTTCCTTCTTTTTGTTTTTATTTTCTAATTTTGTTTTGAGTTCAATTTTGTCGCCAGTTGTGTCAATTTTATTGTGTGTACTTTCTTGGTCTTGCAAATTCCAAAACTGCTAGAAATTGGGTGTAAATACTCTCATTATTGAAGTAAGACTCTTCTATTTTAGAAGAAACAGTAAACATTTATAAATATCATCTATACGCGTTGACTGCCTTTATTCAACTTCTATATATGAAATAGTATGGTAGCAGCTACTGGAGAAGTAGTGAAAAGAATGTGCTTGTTTATCTCAATAACTTTGATTTGACCTTCATGAGGATTCATCTGTTCATTTTTTCTTTTATTTCCCCCACCCCTTGTATTTGTAATTTTTTATAGTATTTCGTTGAAGTTTGATGATTACATTTCTCTAGCAGTGAGCACTATGGGCTTATCTGCATTTATTTTAGCCGGATTTAACCTAACTCCAACTTGCTTTTAATTTTGCTTCAAATAATCTGTACTTAAATTATTATTTTTCTCTAAGTCATCCATATCATCTTGATTTTATGCCTAGGCCTCAGCGGTTATCAAAATCAATCTATGAATGAGCATCAACCTGAAGGGGCATCGACCCACATATCGTCTGTTGCAATCCATGCAATCCATGAGATTGGGAAAAGATCCAACTCAAAGGTGTGGAGTCATTACCTTGGTCTTATGCTTCCTCCTCCTCTTGGAATCTTTCTTCGCCTCTTTATCATTGTTTGCCTGTTATTGCTTGGTTTAGGTTGAGTTCAGGCCTGTTGTGAGAACAAGTGATGATTTGGAGTTCTCATTTGAGGTTAGTGAAACCTGTCTTTTTTATATGATACGTGCCTTTTGTTAGCTCAGTAATTTTTTTAAAAAATTCTTACCGTGCCAATTATAGTTTGCACTAGTCTTTTTTAAATATATTCTGTCACTTTTATTTCATTTCTGAAGAATTAGCACACTGCCATTTTTGAACAACTAAAAGCTCAACATGCTAAACTCTCCTTGCAGGTCTTGTTTGCTGGTGAAAAGATTGGACTCGGAATGGGTAAGACAAGGAAAGATGCTCAGCTACAAGCTGCTGATAAAGCGCTCCGATCTTTGGCTGGTAAAGACTATTTATTTCTACTCTCATCCATTGATGTAGCATTCTTATTGTTTGCATATCTTTTTCTTTAAATGTACATTTGTGGGTCATTTTTTATCAGTCCTGACCCATCAGAAGCAAGTTGACTGTCTAAGTGCAATGTGGCCATTCGGCTCCATTTTCCCTTGTGTGGTCTTTAATATACTAAATTTTGTCAGCAAAAATCTTATTAGTCATTTAAGGTGTAATTTGGAAAATTTATTCTCAGAACATCAAGGTTTATCAAATTGTCTCCTCAATTTCCTTTTGTTTGGTTTCTGAGCAACCCATGAAACAGAAACTGTGTTATTGAAATAGGACATCTGAATAAAGTATCTATGTAGAGAGGATCTTACTGGTTCGTGCTGTTACATGCTCCTGTGTTATGACCAAAAAGAGTTATAATTTGTATGATTAAACATGTTTAGGTTGTAATGATTGATATTAAAACTAAAGATTTTTAATGATAGAAAAGGAAAAACAGAGTTTTAGGCAGGTTATTCATTTTAAAAATAATAATAATTCTGATTGTACTACTGCCAGAGACATTTTCTGATCAATCAATATTCAAAGGGCAAATAGCCAATCTTAATTAGAAATGTTAAATTTATATCAAAAATTCAGGTTTACAAGTAAAGTGAACTAAATGATAAAGTTAAGTTTCTTAAAATATATACAGATATGGAGAATTATATTTGTCAGGATGATATAGCCTATATCAGGAATGATGACACGTGTAGATTTATTGTGTTTTAATTGGATTATTTATTTATGGTAAGTTACTAACATTTGGATGTGATTGGTGATTGGTTCCTGATAAAGGCCATAATAGGATCATCCTGATCAATATATTTCTCGCAGATATATTTTAAAATAAAATGTGAAATATAGTTTATAAATGATGAGAGACGGTATACAACTTCTCAGTAAAACTTGCTGGGAACATATAGATACACTTGTGCTTCTTTTTAAATTGGCTCTTGGTGTTGCAGACACGTATGCATCATTTAATGCAAAACGGATGAAGTTAGTGGGGGAAGAATCTGACAAGATGTCTTCAAACGAAAATGGATTTATATGGGATGTGGCTCCTGGATCCAATGGACAGCAGGCGGCTGAAAATGGGCTTATGAAACTAAACATATCTAAGGTGGGAATTCCTGATGACATTAATCATGAATAATGCCTTAACTTTTTGATAAGATAGGTGATATGCTTGGATAAGGGCGGTGGTGAACACCCAAGGATTATATAGCATTCCTTGAACAAACTGGTTCACTAAGACTTAAGAGCAACAAACTGTTTGAACTTTGAAGAGAGTGAACCGGTTCACTATGGCCATCTTGGCTATGCTATGCTCCACCCTTCCTCCTTTAGGGGTAAGGACTTGGTGGTCAGTCCTATTTTCTGCCCATTATCCAAGTGTGCCAATGGTGACATAATGTTATCACTTTTCTCCATCGTTTTCAAGGCTAAAAAATTAACTGAACCCTGTCACTTAAAGAGATGGTAACAATTTTGTGTCCTATTTACCATATTTCGAGAGTTGATACCGTGTCTTCCTTTAATGTGTGATTTTGGTGTTTGCATGCTAGTATATGCTAACGCTTGTATATTGGTGGAATGATTTCCTGTTGCTTGCTAGAAACTTGCACAAGTTTTCACCCGTTCCTTTCGCATATGTAGGTCGCCTGAAGCAATGATACACTAAGGAAAAATGGCACATCAAAGCATGAGAGTCTGAGTTCAACTGAAGGGACGCCTTTTCGAAGCGGGAGTTTGAT
Organism: Galium porrigens var. tenue; assembly: GCA_012274505.1. Classification (NCBI taxonomy): domain Eukaryota; kingdom Viridiplantae; phylum Streptophyta; class Magnoliopsida; order Gentianales; family Rubiaceae; genus Galium; species Galium porrigens. The sequence continues at coordinate 8,574 of JAAGWI010017791.1, forward strand.
TACTGCTCGGTTGGTTGATCGAGGTGCTTCAAATTGATGCAGGAGCTTGTACAGCAACACTTTAGTTTACTTTAGACTTTAGTTGTATTTTTATATTTGTACATGGTTGTAGCCTTTTCTCCACCGGCCAGTTAGTTTATTAATTTGATGCATTGAATGGAGGAAAATGATTGTGAGATTACTGATGCATGCTAACTATAGTAAAATATAATGGTCTTTTCGGAGTACAATACACATGGTGAAAACTAGGCAATATATTCTCTGATTTTATATTCCAAATCTTTTTGTCCGAGACCAGCTTATTGTTGAGTACATTAGTTTTTACGTTGTACAGTCAATGTTTATAATTGTTCAAGATCTGGTTGATCTTTCCAATCTGTGTTTGACCTTGTTATTGTAGACTTGCAGTTGAAGCAGCGGTCTTAAGCAACCTATAAATCTGGATCGGATACCTATCATCCTTTGTCTGGCATCTATCTTGGTGTTTGGCTCTGTGAGAACTCGCCAAGGCATTTACTTGAAGATCTTGGATTCGAGCAATAGTACAAGGTTGGGAAGGGATTTTATTTTTAATTTCTTCATTTATTGTAAATGTAAAGGGTCTGTAAATGAGTTGAGGAAAGAAATATAATTTTAAATGTACGAAACTGGTACTATGATATTGCCGTGAGTAGCAGGTGAATCTGTTTCCAAGCATAACAGGATAGCAATGCAAGTGCAAAATAAAACGAACACTTTCGCGCGCAGATTTATTTGTTTTCCTATTGAATAAAACTTGGTAAACCATACTTGGTGAACTTGGTACAAACACCATAGACTGGAGAAACATATCCCGAAACTAAATACTACTTTACACTACGCACACCTGCAGCCACTGCTATATGATTACATCTATTCATCAAGAGATTTCAGGAAATTCTAACTCATCATCTTCGTGTATATCTTCGCGAGGAATTGTCTTATAGTTCTCAGGCCCCATTGGAAGTCATTTTCTAGGACACTCAGTTGCATTCCAAAATTTCCAGGCTGCTCTTTTTCTTCAAATAGACTCGAGTCACTCGACCATTTTTCAGTGCCTTCATTCAGTATTGGTAAATCGATAGCAGGTTCTTCCTTCAGACACGACTGCATTTAGCCATTCCATTTACAAATAGCATCAAACACAAGAAAATGAGATGAACAAATAACATGAAATGAAGGCCATGATTCCCCAACTTCAAGTTCCCATATTTGGTTATCATCTTATACATTGTGGCACTGTATTATCTGCTCGAGAAAACCTCGTGTGATGAATATAATGCATCAACCCGCACAAACTGATCATGATATCAACTGTTTCTACTATTGGGAGAAGATGGTATTTGACGGATTAGAGCTTAAAAGGAACATCTGAACACCAACTGATACGCATGAAGAGCAACTTCTTGCAATTCTTTCATTTAATGTAAAGGAGAAACATACACATAGCTGGTGAACTGAACTACCTAGGAAAATGCAACCTTTATTCTCATGGAACGCACATAGAGGATTGAATGACAGAAATATAGAGCCTAACTTCATTTCTAGTGGAAAACAGTAAAACCAGAGAGAAACGTCGACAAACTCTAATCAGTTACCTCTGGAATATTCAAGGATGAATCGGTTGAGATGTGTTTCTCAGATGTACTAACAGATTCTTCTTCAGTATCATCAGCAGGAAGTGGAGTTAAACCTGGAATTAACACAGGAACTCCGCCAGAACTTGATCTTGCATTTTTCTTCCTTCCTAAAGTTGCAGCCTTGTCTGTACTAGGAGTGATCTCTGCATTACCAAGAACTTCTTTTTCTTCATTCTGCAACATAGTTTTGTCAGGTACAATGTAGCCATTTCCACTTTGTAATTCCTCTTCCAAATGACTCTTGGGATCTCCTTCTAACTGAATCAATTCTTTCAGGACTTGTGAATCATAATCCTCCTCCGTAATGATTTGAAGTTCTGGATTGTCCCAATCTTCACTAACAGTTATGGTCTTCTCGGTCTCCCATGTTTCAAGAACTCGATCAGGACCCGGCTGCCACAAGATATCCTCTTCATCTTCATCACTTACTTTCAGGATGAACTTGTACTTCATCACTTTGTTACAGGGCACATCCTACTCCATAAAAACATTAAGAAACCATGAGCATTGATTCTTGTACAGATTACAAAGCTACTAGGAAAGAAAAAGTCAGATTTACCATTTCAAGAGCCCATACATGGCCATCTGACCAGTTCAATGGAACAGCATTTAATGGATCCCATAATCCAAGCATAGGATCATCTCCCACCATCAGAAATTGCTGCCCGAATGAACACTCTCTTTTTAATTCAAACTTGACACGAACATTTCTGAACTCGGAAACTGCAAGGCACAATTATATTCATCTGATCAAGTCCTACTCCATTGATAGAAACCAAAAAATAAGCTAGACAAGAAGGAAGTATAATGAACTAACCTGCAGTTTCCTCAGGTTGAACACCATCATCCTCAACAACAACAACCTACATGACCAGAAAACAAAATCCAGTAAATACTAAATGCATTTTCCCTATACAGAGATTTCAAAAACCATTACATACTTAAAAGGGTTATTTTCTTTATAGAAGTACACCTGAGGCTCTGGTGCAGAGAAAGCAGCAACGTGGAGGATGTTCCGCCGATACGGCGGAGAAATACGGAGATCATAGCGGCGGTGGTGGTTGTGAGGGGTGGCAGGGGTGTGGTGGTGGGGCCATAAAAGGCTGTGATTGTCGACAAAGAGCTTGGCTGAGGAAGCGGCAAAGGCTTCCATCGTAACAACTTGCAGCTGGACGATCACCGGAGCCGGGGGACGATCGCCGGAGAAGATGCAGTATTCGTAATGTGAATGCTTGGTTTTCTATTTTTGTGAGTGTGTGAAGTTGGGGTTGAGGACGAGTAGAAATGGGGCCAGTGGTGGCACGGATTATGAACCAGGTTTTTTCTTCTTTTCGATGCACAATACCCCAATATTGATAACATCCGCGTGACAGCACGGATTTGACAGTACTTTCTATTTCATTTTTTTAAAGAAACGTACTTGTATTTTGATTTGTTGAGAGCATAGGGAAAAATGCTTATATAACCATTGTTTTGATTTAAGTGCAAATATAAGCTCCACTTCTGAAAATGTGCTATTATAACATTCGGTTGATCAATTTTATTTAAAGTATAATGCTAGACGTATTGACTGGATTTTACATGTCTAATTCCGGCATATGCATGTGTGAATAAACAAAAATACCCTTTGAATTTGAACTGAATTTCATATATCAATGGATTTCACTGGTCAGAAACTCATCGGAAATATAATGTAGGGCTATAATCACACTTATTAAAAACTCGGAGTTATATTCGCACTTAACCCAATACTGAGGATTATATGAGCACTTTGCTCTAAAATATATTTATTGAAGATCGTAATTGAAATTATATTTATTGAACCGAGAGACAGATAAATACATAATTTATGGCCAAATTATATTATGATTTGTGCATTCATATCGCATTATTATAAACAGTACTGTACACTATTATAAAATAATCTTGATTGTCTAATGCACGTATACAACACTCAATAGGTATTTAACGCACATTCATTGTACCTTTAGTGTATAATATAAAAATAGGTATTTTTGTATTACAAATGTTTATATATAAATTAGAATGAAATAACAATGCACAATCTTTAAAATAATGGATGTTTCTTTAATTAAAATGCATAGATATACTGGGTACATGTTCTGGATTTATAATTTACTAATATATAGATTGACGAGATTTATTTATTATTTTTGCAGAGATAGAAAGGAGGATTTCAAATTGAGAATCTGAGAGTCAACTATGAATATATATTCAAAAAAAAAAAAACTATGAATATACAGAAATTTGTTCCACCGCTTATAACGTGGAGGATTTGGAATAAATGTAGGATCAACAAATATCAATGTCACAGGTCGGTCAGTACTCACCGGCCACCGCTGTGTTTTTATACATTTCTTTACCCGGTATTTTCGATTTGGGCCAATCAGATGGAGCAATCCATTTCAAAACTTATGTTCACCATAAACTGTGCTTTTAGTTGGGTCTGCTTCACAGAAAAGTCCACTTTTGAGTATGCTTTAAGTTGCTCAACAGCCCAAAGTCATTTCCTTGTTTGGAGATTCAGGCCCTGTCCAGTTCAGCTTATTCAATAAGTCTTTTTCAGCCAATAAACTCTTTTCAGCCGACATAAGCTCTTTTCAGCCGACATAAGCTCTTTTCAGCCGACATAAGCTCTTTTCAGCTTTTTTCAACTCTTTTCAACTTTTTTCAGCTACAATAAGCTACTTTCACCTGAATTAAATATAATTCATTTTTAATTAGTTTCAAAAGTTTGAAACGAATGTAACACATTTCAATTTAATTTAAATTTAATTTATATAAAAATTGAAAATATGTT
>JAAGWI010018039.1:0-10694 GCA_012274505.1 Galium porrigens var. tenue
CGTCCTTTACAGGCGACTGTCTCAACCTTATTCGCATGGCACCGTGCGGGAGTTGGATATCATTATTTGTTTATGTCCTGTATTTTCAAAATGGTCCCTGAACCTCCGCGCTTTTTTTAAAATCGACCCCTAGGTGTATGCATCTCCTATTTTATGTATCTACTACGTAGACTGGTTTTACTCCAAGTGATAAATAGAAAATACGAGACTTTCTCAACAAAAGGGTTAAAATGCAGTTATATCTGATTCTATTTCCCGGCAACAAGAGGAAGCAGTAGAAAAGTAAGAATGGCAGAAGAAGTAGAGAACGCAGTACTGCAGAAAGTAGGCGTTGCCATCTCTTCCATCAAACACTCCAACCACGTCGACCAAGTCATCTCCGCCGTCTATTCTCTCGCCGCCCTCCTCTTCCCCGTCGACGCCCTCTCTTTCACAGGTGAAGCAATTACTTACAAAGTTATTTTTTGTTTCTATATTTAAAGAAATGATTTGATTTTCATTATGATTTTTACTTTCTCAGGCAGCATAGGCGAGCAGTACAAGGACGAGGTGAACCTTTCCTTCTTTTCTCAACCTGTTATTGAGAGTCCTCTTTCAGAAAAAAATGCGAATATTCTAGTGACTGCTATGATCTTTTATAAATTAATGTTTTATGGTTCTCATATTTGATTTCCTATTTATTGAAGTAGACTAACCCGTTCTTGTTGGTTGCTTTCGAGTTATAGGTGCTTGGTGTGGAGCCATTGAGTGAATGGGAGAGAAAGGAGTGGTGGAGAGTTTTTTATAAGGGATCTGGATTTCCATCATTTGTTCGAGTTCTATTATACGGTATTACGTTTTTTTCCTAAATGAATTTCTGTTATATCTTGTGATATGTTCTAGAGTTTAATACTTTAATGCTTTCTAAAAATTTGGAGAATTATTAACTTTTGTGTGAGTACTGCTTGATATGTACTCACTGTAATCCCGAGCTCATGTAGCAGTTTACTTGAGTTATTTTAATATTGAACAAGCATGTTCGATTCATTTTTGATAAAGTAAGAAACTATAAAGTCTTTTTGATGCCACATAGATTTTGAGGAACGGAAGCTGAATGTCTCCTCCCATTCTGGGCTGAAAATTTAGCAGCTTGGTTAATTATGGTCCCCGTAATGATTGCTTTTTGTTGGTATTTCATTTCTTGGGATTTTGTAGAAGCAGTTTTGAAGATATTGCTAAATTTTTGACGATTTCGCATCTTTGGGATTTTAGTTTAGAAGATACTGCTAAATAGTTGATGATTTCTTTGAGATTTTACTAAAGAATTGTTTGAAAAAAATTGTTGCTAAATAGTTGAAGATACCTGGTAAAATATAATAAGGTTTAGCTACTCAACAATAATCTAAAGATTTTTTAAAATTTGAAGTTAAGATTGGTCTTTTACAGCTATCTTCCTAACCAATAGTTTTGTCTGGAGTTGTTGATTTTTGAATTGAATTAGATTCGGTAAATGGAAAATGATAAAGGGAAAAACATAGGTTGATTTAAGAATGTTAAAGTAAAAAAAAAGACAGAACAGCATATCTTCTTGTTCTAAATCAAAATTTTCTTGTTTTGATGTCACCAACTTATACTCCCTCTGTTCCACTTGAAGAGTTTTGTTTCTCTAAATATTTTAGGGATAGATTATGACTTTTCATGTGGAACAGATGGATTAGAATGCTAGAGATTTCTTGACGAATTAAACAGGTTCCTCTGCATTGTATTTTCTAGCTGTATTTTTTTAAAATTAGAAGAAAAAGAAAAGTAGTGATATGATCCTTGTTCTTTAAATTAAAATTTTTAAACTCTTATGTTATCCATCTTGTAGTTCTTTAATTTCTGATGACAACTGTATCTCTACTGTAGATGTTGCTTCTGATTGGCTTTCTTGCTTTCCCATTTCTGCGAGGAAATCTGTATATGATGTATTTTTTGTGGAGGGTCATGTAATTGAGGTTATTCAGGCAATAGTTCCTTGTCTCCAGCACAGAGCTCATGCCAGTTATGATGTTACTGCTGTCTATTCAAATGCAGAAAGGTATTGCTCAAATAGTAGGTTACTTAGCAGATTTTTCAAAGCTGTGGACTTTTATATTAGAGTTTATCCACTGGTGTTCATAAATTTTAAACAAGTAAGTGATGCAGTCAAGCACGAGAGGATTTACTACAGCTTTTGGCTATAGGAAACTAGAATTCTGTATTATTAGAGATTGAAGAAACTGGGTACTGTAGAAAAGTCGCAAGAATCTGAGGTTTCTCTAAGAATCATTCCTGGAATAATAGAGATCAAATCTTAACCTAGGAACACTGGAATGACAACCGCGACAAAGTTGCCTTGATTAACTCTAGCATTAACCTTTTGTCTTCCAGGATGACTCTTTATTTGGACCCAAAAAACAAAACGAAGTACTTTCCTGAAATATAGCATTTGCCTGAATAAAAGTTAGAATCAAGTTTGCTGAGAGAAAAATGGACTCTAGAAATAATCCGGAAGGCAGATATGTGTAGCATAAGCTAATGTAGCAATTAGCTGTTGTTTTTAGCTGTTGTAAGCTTTTCAATTGAGCCTTTTGGGTTTGGCCACAGTTTATTCCCTGAAGTTGTTTCCTCTTCCCTAACAATCAAAGATCTATGCTTGCTTGAGACATTGTTACCTCATCGAATGTCTCTAAACTCTTTCATACTTGTATGCTAATAAATATCATGTATTTCTGTTTTGTCTAGATGCTACGCTTATCAAATGATTCAAATTCATGCATCGCATCGACAGGATTACTGACCAAACATATGAAGTGAAAAAAAGGGAACTGTTTTGGGTAGAAGCGTTTCACTCAGTAAATGCATAGAAAATTGGTAGTAAATGTTAATTACTTATTATTATTAGCTTGGATGAGAGGTGGACTATATTATTTTGTATGTATCTTTTGAAAGTCTGTCCTTTCAAGCATAGCAAGTAATATTATGGGCTTCTAATGGTTTAGAAAGATTGTTGATACTGAGATATATCATAAGAAAACCAATTAAAATAGAAGAGAGATTCTAGATGGAGTTAATTCAAAACCAGCTGAGATGTTTTCTGCATAGTCTTTATTAACTTCTCGCATGAGTGGTTGTCTAAATTTGTTGTATTAGTCTAGTAGTTACGTCTGTGTATGTATGGAATCATTGGCTTAGATAAATCTGTATATCCTGGAAGAGTAACCATTTCGTATAACAGGATATGACGTATCCTTACTCTCCATATATGTACAAGCATAATACAATATATCTGAATGCATCCTGCTTGATGTTTATGACAGGTTGCTTGTACTATGTATTCTAGAAAATAATGGGGTGTTCCGGATGGTCAAAGAATTTTCTATCTGGGGCCAAAATGAGAACCTTACAAGTCAGAAAATCAAGCAAGCTATTTCTGAGGCTGCACAACTTCTATCTTCTATTCCTGACAAAGCGCGACCAGGGCCCTCTAATTCACTTTCTGCACAGTATCCTTGTTATATTTTACCAGTTATGGTCCTAATGGCTTCTCATTAGTTTCTCTGAAGTATCTGTGGTTATTGCACTAGGGGTCTACTCCAATCATGCTTTGCCCTAAACTAACATAAAGTTACATGGGCAAAAATGTAATCACTGTGGAATAGATGTTTGCAACATTGATCTGACTTTTTCTGTTCTTCATCCGGACTGTTTTAGGGCTTAGTTTTTCAGGGTAGGTTTTACTTATAGTTAAAATAGTTCACTTGCATGCTTCCTGAAAGTGGCTTTCTGTATTTATTTCCTGGCTCCTTTCTTGAAAGGCAGGGTACAGAAAAACCACTTTGACTTGTTTCTCTCATCAGTACCATTGTGGTAGTCATAGTTCAAGATCTGTTCATACTAAGATCTAAATTGCAGGATTCTGCTTTTGATTTTCTGTTAGCTGGCTTTAAATGTTATATTAGCTGAAAATTGAAATTAAATTTACTGAGAAGTTAGAAACAAATACTAGGAGGATCAAATTTGGGGTTGCTGATACTATTGGGGTCTTGCGGGATCCTACTACTAACCAGCTGCCAAACAACTAAGCAGCTGACTATTTTATGACCAGTGTTCTTCCTGGATTGATAGTTGGGCCATGCTCTATAGATCATGAAGATTTTTCCATCCACATATAAGAACAGTATGTGTGCTGTGGTAGAGTCTTACTACTTTAGTTTTTTCACCTCCAATAAGCTTGAAGGTTTGCTGCATCATCAACCTCTGTGAAAGACTAGAATTTTCAGCAGTTATACATAAGATTGTTTTTCTTTGTTGATATCCTTTACTTCGATGCTATCAGTCTTGTTTTCAAAAGTATTACTGGCCAACTCCTATCTGGAGCTGAAGAATGGGATAAGAACCTTCCCGAGGCAGATGGTTTCAACAAAATTGATGCAGGCGGTGCCATCCTCTTTGTTGGGGAAACATTTTCTCGCATATGTCGCCGGGGATCAGCTGGTAATACTACACATTCACTTGCTTGAAGATATGGAGTTTCATGCATCTTTATCTTTCATTAAGAGTACTATGGACACCAATATAAAGCAAACTAAGCACTGATTCTTTACTTCTATCAGATGTGCTACTAAGTGAATTGATTCCTCGACTATACTATCTAGTAACAAGTCTTTTGTCGGGGACTGCTGATATGAGTGTTGCCAAGGCTTGTCAACTAAAACCTGGTTTCAGGTTTTGGTCAAAAATTATAGAGGGAATTAATGATTCTTATGCGGTCGAAAGAATGTCAGAACAGCTCTTGCAACATCTAGCAGCTGAAGATGTAACTGATGTTGAGGCTTACTGGATATTATGGATACTTTTTAATCAGATTTTCAAGATTCGTCTGTCAATTAGGTATTTACAACCTTTTGTTTTCTTCAATTTCCTTATTAATTCCAATTAATAACAAGTCTGTTACCTGGCCTTTTAATTTAATTGGAACCTATGAAGTGGATGGATAAGTTACTAGTTTTTAAAAAATTTGTTGCCACTTGCCAATCAAACATACTCTCCTGAAGTACTTGTGAATTAGACCCACGTAACACCTGACTCATTGATTGATGTACATACTGAATTTTTTTTTGTATTTTTTACATCGGGGATACACATCACTCAGATGTGAGGTACCACCTTAGGGTTTTTAAATGGATACCTCTTTTCAGGTCTATCTTTGTTGAAAGATTTTTGCTCTGGAAAGTATTTCCACTTTGTTGCCTGAGATGGATCCTTCACTTGGCTGTTTTTGAGTGCTCCCCTGAAAATGTCTCGGAGAACAAAGGTTGCAATGCTCGCAGCATCTGTGACACAGTGCAGCGCCTTGTATTGGTATGGTGCGGGCAAGAGTTTGTGCAATCAACAAGGCTTGAGCAGCAAGCTTGTATCCTTTCTCATTGTCCTTTGGTGCATCATTTTTGTAAATGCAATACAAATACAGAGGACAAAAGTCCTTTGTTTCTGTTGTCAATAAGTACATGATCAAATGCATTAGTTCAGTTTATTTGTGTGCTTGTGTAGGGGTTTATCTATTAAGGACTAGTTCTGTGTTTTCCGTTCAGATAGTTCCTGTGTTTGTAATTATCCAATTTGTGCTTTGTTCTTCAAAGAATCAATTCCTTTGTTCAGCATGAATTCTTCTCATACATTCTGCATACTGCTTTGTAGATGCAACTGCAATCAGTATATATCCTAAATCCTTAATTTAAGATCCAGATGTAACTGCAAATGTTATATATTCTGCATAATAGGGCCATTTCCTCTCTCTGTATGTGTGGATCCTTAATTTAAGGTTTAGATGTAACTGCAGCTTTAGGCCTTTGCCTAGAGAAGATGTCAAAAGAAGATTTAGATGCTACTAAGGATGCCATCCGCTCAATTCTTCAAGGGGTTAGCTGTAAGATGTCGTCTTTTGATTCTTCTATGTCTGCATCTTTGCTTAGTTACTCACATCCCCTTCAATTACAGGTAGGCTAGGGAGTCCTGATGATTTGGTCCGGAAAATGGCCAGCAGTATTGCTTTTATCTTTTCTAAAATCGTTGATCCCCAAAATCCTTTGTATCTGGATGATAATTGTCATGGTGAAAATGTTGATTGGGAGTTTGGTTTAGCAATGCCTTTCCGTAGTTTAGTGGATAAGCCTCATCGCAAGGACGGGGCTGCTGACAAATCTAATAGTTCAGCTGTAGTACGAGCAATGGGATCGAAGGAAGTAGAGGGTTTTAGTGTGGGCAATGACTTGGAAGGAACAATGAAGAAAACTTCTGTTATTAAATTGGTTGATCCAAATGAGGTCATCGATCCAGCAGGTTTGAATTTTGATATGGCCTCTGATGAAGAGGGGGATGATTTTGCTAGTGAAGACAGTGATACATCGAGCGACTTATCCTTGCTGCCGTATGACTTAGCAGATAATGATGAAGATTTAAAAAGGAAATTTCCTCAGTTGGTTGATGTGGTTGGTGCTTTGAGAAAATCAAATGATGTAGATGGTGTGGAAGGGGCACTTGATGTTGCTGAAAAGCTTGTTCGAGCATCACCGGATGAACTCAGATTTGTGGCTAGTGATATGGTGAGAACTTTGGTTCAAGTTCGTTGTTCTGAGTTTACTGCTGAAGGTGAAGAAGATTCCACTGAAGAAAAGCGGCAGAAAGCACTAATTGCACTGATTGTCACCTGTCCACTTGAATCTCTAGAGGTCCTGCATAAATTGCTATATTCACCCACCGTAGATGTTAGCCAACGTATCATGATTCTTGATGTTATGACAACTGCTGCCCAAGAGCTTGCAAGTACTAAGGTTTTAGGAGTAGAACATAAACCAAACAATCTTATAACATCTGTATCAGAAGAACAGGCATGGTTCATTCCAAGAAGCATAGGGCCTCCAGGAGCAAGTTCTTGGAAGGAGGTCCCTACCGTAGGAACTCCCTTAAATTTGTCATATTCTTATGAGAGAGAACTTCCGCTTAAACAGGACATGGTTGGAGGAGGTAAAACACGTCGATGGAGCACACGATCAACTTTAAAAGAAACCCATCTTTATAGGTCCCAAAATGGTTTCCCCCAGTATGCAGCTGCATTCATGCTTCCAGCAATGCAGGGATTTGATAAGAAAAGGCAAGGTGTTGATTTACTCGGGAAAGATTTCATAGTATTGGGAAGACTAATCTACATGCTCGGTGTCTGTATTAAATGTGTAGCCATGCATCCAGAAGCACCAGTCCTGGCATCCCCTCTCTTGGACATGATAAGCACCAGGTAATAGAAGTTCACAATGACATGCTTTACCATTGTTGCCATTGATTTGTTTATGAGCCGGAATTCTTGTCTCCTTATGTTGGACAGGGAGATTTCTCATCATACAGAAGCCTATGTTAGAAGATCAGCCCTTTTTGCGGCTTCATGCATATTGGTGGCTCTTCATCCCTCTTATGTGGCATCAGCACTGGTCATGGGAAATACTGACATTCCCAAAGGACTGGAGTGGATACGAACTTGGGCTCATCAAGTAGCTGAAGCGGACTCTGATCGGGATTGTTATGTGGTAAGCAAGAAATTTTGAGATTCCATGCTGATAAAATAGTATGTTTGCTTTTACCATGTGCACTTGTAATGTAATTGCAGTCCTCTGACTGCCTACCTTTTCCGGCGGTCTATAAATAAATTTTATTTATGCCCATGTTCATGATTTTCTACTTGATTATCCCTTTCCATGTAATGTGTTGCACATAGGAACAAAGTTCATGATTTTCTACTTTAGTTACTCATTAGACCGGAACTGTTTCATGATATTTTAGATTTGACTTCTCTATTCGATGCTTAATTAAGTTGAAATTTATCAAGTTACATCAAGATGTTTTGATGCTTTTTTTCTTTGAATGGCTGGTTCTACGTACATTGATATGGGTTGACCTGGATAGTTTACTAGAGATCTTGATTGTCTTCAATCCTTGGGGATTTACTGGAGTTGTTATTTTCGATTTCAGATGGCCATGACTTGCCTGCAGCTTCACTCAGAGATGGCTTTGCAAGCTTCTCGAGCGATAGAGCAGGGAGAGAACATGGAAGGCGGAGGAAAGCTTGGTCTACCATCACCATTGACTAAGGGCATCATTAAACTTCCCCACATGAGAAACATTGAGTTGTAAATTTTGCTAGATGACTTCTTTGTAATATTCTTCCAGGCCTGTGAACAAAATGCGCAGGAGTGGATTCAACTTTACCATTTGTCTGTGGAAGTATACGAACAAGCAGCAATATCCAGATCTTCATTTTGTTTGATTTGTTTCAATATGGATGCGTTGGACTTTAACTGCTTGTTCCATGTCTAATTTGCTTGAAGCACAAGATCTCCATCTGCACGAGTGGCGATATTTTGGGTCACCAAGACAATTTTTAAAATTCAACTGGCACTACCCTACAAATATACCTTTTTGTAAGGGTAATATTGACACCATTATCAAAATTTCTCCAAAAATGACGATTATTATATGCATCTAGGGAGAGTTAGAGACCATCATTGTATATACTCTTAGAATATACGTCTTCTCGTATAATTGTTAAGAGACAATGGCTTTATCACTTTCATCACACTCAATTTGATTATTCCCTCTGTCCCAAGAGAAGGTGTACCGTTGAAGGGAAATTCGTTGTTGACATGGGGTGTCATTGACACCCCATTTTGTTTGTGAGAGAGAAGAGAGAAAAAGAAAAAAGAAAAAAAGAAAAAGGAGTAAGGGGGGCCCCTGCATAGTGCTAGTGGGCCCCACCGTATACGCACAAAGTTGACACCCCATGTAAGTGAATCGGCCCCCCCGTAGAACCGTTCTATTTATGACATAGGGGTAAAATCAGTCCTCATAGATTCATAAAATAAGAGTTTTTAAAGTTTTGGGATATTTCGTAATTACTTTAAATCTGGCGCCACAATATAAGAAAGCAAAACGTTCAAGGACTGGAATGCAAATAATTACAAAAAACTGTATAGAAGAAAATCGGGATTTCTGCAACTCCGGCGATGATGGTTACCGAAAAAAACATCGGCCTTCTACAACTCAGTGATTCTTCGCGGAAACCCTTCGATTTCTTCGGGATCTCGCCGATCAGAACCTTATTTTGTTTCGCCGGATCGAAAGCACTGGATTTTCATAGAAAACTTTCGATCTAAAAGCCCGGGATCTGCAACTCTGATATCTGAAAACCTTCGATATGCAACCTTCAATCTCCGTCGAACCACTATTTTTCGTGATTTTCCGGCTTTTCGCAAGCCTCGCAAATTGCTTCGATTTCCGGCTTCGTTTTCCATCCAACTCCAGAACTAGTTCGATTTCCTGCTTTGATTTTCGGCACGTCTTCAGACTTCGTTTCCGGTCAAATCGAATCGAACATGTAAATATTTTCGGCCTTGCGATTTGGGCCGATGATTTAATTTTGACTGAACATGTAAAACTGTTAAAACATCATTTATAAAATATAAAAATCAAATAAAACTAATTAATCATCAAACTAAAGAGAAAGTCTCTTGTGTGGTAGTCTCACGGTGAGACACCTTGATGTTGCTTGATAATATGATGAGGTTCATATTGGAGGTGAGGCAACCTCATCATATTATCAAACAACATCAGTTGCCATGTGGTGAGACTGCCTCATACAAGTGTTTGTGCAAACTAAAAGATAAAAATATTTAAAAACTCATTAAATTAAAATATAAAAAATATCGGCGATAACTTCTGAAAAATCTAATACAATCTATAAATCATCATTACCTATTCATTAATCATCACAAGTTCTAATTTGAATAATCACAAGTTAAAATTTGAATTTATAAATCATCAACCTTTAAATCATCAACTTATAGTTTTATATGATCAAGATTTTAACATCAAATTAAAACTTTAACATCAATTTTGACCTGATTTTAACATCAAATTAAAACTTTAAATAGTCAAATCAAAACTTAAAAAATACACATCATATTAAAATATTTTAATATTAAATCAAAATCAAAACATTAAAAATAAAAGAAATATCATTATATTTCTATAAATCGTCACAAACATCAAAATTCATCATCATAAAAACATCAAAACATCATCATATTTTGATAAATCATCAAAAAGTTCAGATTTCATAAAACATAAAAATTATGCTAAAGTAAAATATCAAAAGAGAAAATTGAAACATCATCCTATATTTACAAATCGTCAAAATTTTAGATTTCATAAAATGTAAAAATTGTGCTAAAAAATGTAAAAAAAACATCAAAAGTGTATCTTAAAAACATCAAAAGAGAAAATTGAAACATCATCATATATTTATAAATCGTCAAAAAGTTTAGATTTCATAAAACGTAAAAACCGTGCTAAAAATGTAAAACATAAAAAGTGTATCTTAAAACATCAAAAGTGTTTATATTTATAATCATCTACAAGTTAAGATTTTATAAAAAATAAAAAACATTCTCAACATGAAAAACATCAAAACATCAAAACGAGAAAATTGAAATATTATAATACTAGCCGTGATTTTAGTCTGCCATCCGAGTGAATCTGACGGGTCTTTGTTTGGATTCACTTTGATGGCTTCTGATCTATTTTATAGGGCATATAGGAGAAATCCAAGTCGAGAGAGTTTAATTACTTTCTTATCGGCGATAATG
>JAAGWI010018157.1:0-15832 GCA_012274505.1 Galium porrigens var. tenue
ACTCTGAGCTTGAAAACCTCCTGCAAAATGTTTGCTGTGATTAGATTTTAGTTTAGTTGCAAGGTAGCTTATTATATAGCCTACTTTACCTTATAATTATTACTCCTATCATTCTGGTAGAATGCTTCGAGAAGTATTTTCAGGAGACTTGAGCAATTCTACTACAACTTGCATCCAGATTCAGTAAAGAATTCGGGAATCATCAATTTTCCCGTTTTTCCAAGTCCATTTTGAATATATATAGAAAGATTGTCCCATAGTTTGTGTACACAGCTTCAACATTTGTCTCTGTATTCTTAGCTGCCATGGGTCTGGCCAGTTTCTCATAAACACAGGGATTGGAGATGAGCAACTGGAATCACCTCTAGGGCCATCTTGTTTCTGATCCTATCTATTCTGTTTAGGCTTCTTCCTTGTGCATCATCCTATTTTTTCTTATTTATATATGGGTCTTTGTGCATCATCTGATTACAGAGAGTTAGAAAACTTCTTGTATGAGATGGAACCATAGCCATTGACAGGTTTACAACATACTCATAATTTATCGACTGTTTCTTTCGGCAGCTCTCTCCCTCTTCAGTTTCATAACTTCACCTGCACATGTTGCTAACTGCTTCTTCAAGTTGTTCGAAGCCGCTTCATATCTCCCGTTCATGACATCCATTTCATCTAAGGCCTCCTTGTGTCTATAACGATATGCATCCAACTTAAGTTGCGCATAATGAAGCCTCATTCTAAGTTTCACCATTTCTTTGTTGCCAATGGTTCCACCCTGCTTGCATATAACAATATTAAGACATCAGAATTCATGTCCTGTTGAACCAGAGACTCATGAGACATCAAAACAGACCAGTAGAAGCCTTCAAATCAATAACTAAGACACAAACTTAGCTACCCAGTCGACACATTGTAAATAATCCATTAGTTGACGAATTCCAGAAATCCGGTCAAATTTCCTAAAAACTTTAATCAACTTTCATTTTATGTATACAGTGGTCAACAAAAGTCTAGAGAACCTAAGACATATCCCGGCCTGATAAGCCCAGTCACACACCAATTAAGTAGTGCCAATGCAGAAGTAATCTACCTCGAGCATCATGGATGAATAACAAACCTATGCAAACATAACAAACCTACTACTGCAATATGCATTCAAATAAACCAAAATGTCAAGAAAACAATATCAAGACTCTTTTGATTTCTGGTTATTTCCCTCTTCATGTTTATGCAACATTTATATTGCATTTTGAATACCAGTTCGTTTAATATTTTCCAGAATATTACCTTATGGTCATTTGACGTGTGTAATTTGGCCTCCAGTATAGCTAACTGGGCAATCAGGTCTTCTCTTTCTTTTTTAAGCCCAAGAAACTCCTGTTGAAGATTTTCCAGTTGATCACAGGTATACTCATGCTTTGAAGTGAGCATCTCCAGTTGTGAACCTAGAGTCTGATAAAACCCATTAGTTAGGATCCATTCCAAAAGAGATGCCAAAACAAGAGACCTAAAAACCATTAGTTATCAATATTGTCATAAAAAGATAAAAATGTACCTCTTGTGTCCTTTCACTTTGAGTATTACAAGCCAGTAGATCCTCTTTGAGCCTATCAATCTCTACAGATTTCTCCTTGCTGTTTCATTTTTTAAAGGTTAGTAACCAGGAACATTATTTTTCATCAACTAGTCAAGAGATTATTAGATATCCAATAATGTTTGACACTTCAAGACATTGTTAATGCCCAAAAAAACACTGTGAAAATGAAGTTAGCTACTAGATGACCACAATCATGATTTGAACCCAAATGAGCCAATGTAGATGAAAAATAGGCACACCTGCATTTCTTCTCCAGTTCTGTGGCTTTTTCCAAGAGTTTTAATCTTTCTTCGAGGGCCTTGGATTGGTTTCTGCAAATCCCCAGTTCCTCTTTTCCCTGATAACATAAATTTTTAACGTGATCAAGTCTCCACGAGGAGAGCAATAAGTATTTGAACTTCAAACTGAATACATAAACTTCATACTTACTACCTGCATCCCATAATTAGAATCTCATTTGTAGTAATGCTTTAGTTTAACAATTGGAACAGAGTTCAGGAAAAGATATATTAAGCACGCAGTATTTGTCAATCCTGCATCCAACTATAAGGGGGTCAACCATATGGATCATGGTTCACCATCAAATATGATCAAGACACTGTTTTGCTCATAAAACACTCTTTTACAGTAATTTCCTTCCAAATATTTTAGGTCTTCCTCTTCTACTGATAATAAGAACTAGCTTCTGAAGTTTTTATGTAGGTTCATAACAAAACTAGTTTAGTGAACAATGACCATGATAAGCCCATCCTTGTCTGAAATGAAAATCTGTTACAACAGCACAGCTTGTAACAGAGAAGTAAAAGGTATCAAAGAGTTCCATTGAAACTTATGGTACAAATTCTTGATCAAATTTTTTATGCTTACCGCTGATATTTTCTGCTGTAGCAAGGACATTTCTGCAATGTGAGACTTTGACTTGTCTTCGATGGCTTTAACTGAAGCCTTCTCCTTTGAAGACCATATTGCCTTTTCCTCTTCCATAAGCAAAAGGGCATCAGTGAGTTGCTGCAGTTAAGGACAGCAAAGGTCTTCAGGAAATATAAAGATATGCTGAGAAAGTAGAGTAAATTGTAAAACAAAATCCTTAATAACCGTCATTTTCATTACCATTGCGAATAATTCTTTTTCTTGCATCAATGCACTAAGAGTGCCTTCCAAGCCCTGATTGGTAGATTTATACTCTTCAAGACTGAATCGCTGTAATGAAACAGTGTAAGAAGCATTGGCTATCAGTTTAGAAAGGGAGCCTGAATACAGAAGATCAAGGCAATTTACGGATGATCAAGTTATGCTTACAAGGCTTGAAACTTCTTCTTTTAAAGTGGCCAATTCTCTATATGACATCTTCAGTTCTTCATCCAAGGTAGCCATATCAGAAATCAAACTTTCAGCTCTCATAATTGACTCTTCCTTTTCCCCCAGTACAACAGATAATTGCTCCTCTAATGCAGCAATGGTTGTTTCCATCTCAAATGCAAGCACTTCTAGCTTCTTATATTCCTCCTTCAGAAAAAAAAAAGATTGAGAGTAATGAATAGAGGCTTCTAATGGGAAAAAACATATACTTTGATGTAGCCCTCTAAAGTTCAGTTCAATTCAGTTCAGTTCATTAAATTTTGATTTGATAAAATTTAGTTTAGTCCTACTATTACAATTTTTCACTACACAAATTTTTAACAGTTCAGTTTGGTATAAAACAGACGAAAAGAGCAGGGCCGAAGTAGGCAATTAACTTGGTCTTTAAGGCTTTTAATTGTATGCAGTTAACTTTGTCTAACTATGCAAGTGATTTAGGTCTGGAATTTGATGGTGGATGTTACAATGATGATGCTAACCACTGGAGTAAGAACTCGAGAAACTATATCAAGTGTATTCTGCTGGTTAGAATATACTATATAAAACAAAACTATACGATTACATATACTATTGTACGACCTCCATCCCATATTAAGGTTCATAATGGGCTGGGCACGGGATTTAAGAAAGAAAGTCAGGAAGAATGGAGATTTTCATATTTTGCATGAAAACTAATAAAGGAATTGAGACCTGAAAAGTACCTCTTAGTATGACTGAAGGAAAATTATAATAAATAATAAGTTACTGAGTGGGACACAGCCCAATTAAGTAACCAATATAAAACTGCAAACTTCAAATACTAATATTTTTTCATAATCCAAATGATTAAATCTCCCTGCTTGTTGTTCATAGGATATTCACACACAAATCCACAAAGGTTGATTTAAAGTGACAGAAGTTATGTCAGAGAAGTGCACTATCCTGATTGATTAAATACATCCGCTCAGTTCTGACACTTGTGATTTAAACCTACTGTAGTATTTGGTGTCTCTCTAGAAATTTCTGATAAATTTCAGAAGAGCTACTATTGATATCCGAATGCATGTAGAATCCTCAAGAACACTTCAAGCTATCAGAACGGATTTAGTGAAGTTAAACTTATGTATTTGGTGACTTCATTTGTTAAATACTACCTTCGTTCCACTTGAAGAGTCGTGTTTCAAAATTTTTGTGTTCAATTAGAATTTAAAAGAGTCGTGTTTCTGTTTATTATTAATTTCAAATTCTATACACTTAACAGTACAAAGGTGTGTGGTTCATAATTATTCCATAAATACATAAGGATAAATGAAAGAGAATGAGGAAAAAAAAAGTAGCAAGAGGATTCTTGAATACTACACTGTATTTTAGGTGAGAAGGTCTCTTGAGAGACCGTCTATATGTTAACAAAATATAGACCAAGGACTAAGATGCTAACATTTTATGGTAAACATAGACCCTTTGAATCTAAAACTAGTAGTGTAATAAAAATCATTCATAAAAATAAAATAAAACATATTTGAAACAAATGAATTTTAAACTAAAAACATCTTTCAAGGAAAAAACAGAATCTTTCAACTTAAATATGAAACCTTTTACCTGGTCTATTTTTTGGTTAAATATAGACGGTGTTTTATGAGACTTCGCCATTTTAGTACCATACAAAGTTGTACTTGTACATTCATCTTACAGGATTCCTCAAGTAGAAGAGAGAGAGTATCCTTTTTTTTTTCCGCATTACTAGAGTTCTGTGGGTTATTTTTCAGCATCAAGACAAAGAGTTCACCAATCCTCCTTTACTTCTTTGGCTTTTAAATCTGTTTGGGTGAGTTTTTCAAGTGCTACAAAGATGCAAGTTCAAAATTTTTGTCATTTAAACAATCTTACAACTTCCTCTGTTTGTGTACTATCGGCACTTCACTTTATTGCACAAGGATTAATGAAAAACTAGATGGAGGAAATGGAATTCAGAGAATGAGAAGAAAAAGGGGTATTTAAAAGGTGCCAAAAAAGATAAACAACGCAAGATGACACGTGTGCCAATAGATAGTTAACTAGCTTCTTAGCACTTGGGACTGAACACATTTCATAAAAATTAAAACCACCGAAATGTGGGGTAAAAAGCACTCCAGAGTTTTTAAAAAAACAAAAAAATAATACTTGCTGGGCTGCCACCTTGAATGACGTGAGCCGCATGCGAGGAGATCCGCCATAGACAAACAGAGGTAATTATTTTATGGTTACCTGATCAACAGTTGCAAGCCCTTTTCCTCGTTTTGGATCGAACAAATTTGAATTCCTGTCAACAATAGAATCACGCTTTCTGCCAACAACTGGATCACGTTTGCTGATATCGCGCTCAAGAACTGCCTTCTGACCTCGCAAGAGTTTATTTTCCTTTTCTATACATGCTTTTTCACCCTACCCAAACAAAAATTTCAGTATTTGAGAAAAATGGAAACATAGTTACTAGTTAAAATACAGAATAGAAAGACCTCAAGTTTTGTCCTCTCTTGCATTGCATTCTTCATCTTGGATTCAGTGTCTCTCAACTTGGATTTTGTTTTCTCCAATTCTTTTCGAACACTTTCTTTTTCCTTTGCAAGGGAACCAGTTGACAAGCATAATATTTCATTCTGAAGAGCTTGTATGTGAGAAACAAATTCAGATTTTTCCAGTTCATATTGTTCAGAGAGTTCCTGGAAAAAATCAACTGAGTCATTACAATGTTGCAGGTCAGGGCAAATACTTGGTAAAGGAACTTACTGACAAGGCCTTGGCAGAATTTTCAGCATTCATACTCAATGCTGCTATCTGGTTGTGGAGATCCAGAACTTCATTGCACAGAGTAACCTATAAGTAGAACATAAATATTTTAAAAAATGGACATAGTTACTCCATAGTCATTAATTTCTGTATGAAGAAGATCACCACCTTCTCACTCTCGAGTCCATCAACCTTGAGCTGCATGTAAGATTTTAACTTCTGATTCTGTGTTATCATTGTTTTCACATCCAGAGAAGCCTGGCGGAATGAGCTTTTAAGATCCTATAGTTTAAATGAGGATGTCAAAGGTAAGATTATTAGCTCAAAAAGTTACTCATGCGTTTCAAATTCTCAAAATTGCAAGGCATTGAAAGACTCACAGCCATGATGCCACCAAGAGAATACAAGTACTTTAAAAGGTCCCTGTCATCTAAAGTGGCAATAAAATCTCTAGTGGTCTCAATTTCTGACACCAGATCTCTAATTTCCATCTGCAGCTTCATACATTGATCAATGTCTTCCTCCTAAAAGTAAAAGGGACACAACATGATTCCGGAGTAAGCACAACAGTAATGAAAATATTGTCAGCAAGATTACTCTTAATTGCAACTTTCTCAGTATATTTAAACAAGGACAAAGAAGCAATCCTCCCCCAAAATAATTTTGGAATGTACTACTCCCCAAAACACATCCTGGGAGATATACTGAGGCTATGTTGGAGAGAGAGTGAGATAGACTTACTGAGGCTATGTTGGACGGCATCAATGTGAGTTGCTCATTTGCTAACTTTACCCCCTCTTGGGCATTCAGGAGAGTTGCATGAAGCTAGCCAAATTACAAATCCAAGAACATTACAAACATAATATCAAAATATATAAGTTATTTATAACATGTCCAAGTAGTTCGAATTAATGTGCACTGCACACTTACAAAAAAATGAGGTACAGAAACTTGGGTCTCTCAGAGAACTCAAGCAGTAATCATGCAGGCGTCTAAAGTACTGCTTCACATGATAAGATTATAATGTATAGTCCAGTATTTACTTCAGAATAAGCTATTAACATTACACCATATACAAAGAATGAAAGAAACATAAGTTCAGCTACTAATGGTCATTGCTACCTCTTTTTGCTTAACATTGTTGCACATGCAGATTAAAAAGGAAACAATTCAGTGGAAAGCAATCATATGAATGTGTTAATGCATGCAGCCACACAGAAAGCATAGCCCTTCCCTTTCACAATTTTCACTAAACCTAGCAAACTATGTTGCTCAAGCAAAGAGAGTGTTTGTTCGTCCATTGCTTCATCACACATTAAACTACAAAATCATGTTAGGTCTTGGTTATTCAAAGAAGAAGAATTCAACTACAGAAGAGAGACATATAAAGCATCTATAAGCACTATACTCAGTTACTTTCACGAAACCCATTTAGCGAATTAAATTCTTTTAGGTATGCAAGTCATGGCAACAGACTTTTGGAAAGTTGGATCAACTAATGTATAAATCACCAATAGTTTCAGTAGACCTCGTGTAGATGAAAATACCCCTTCTGAAGAAACTATTACTCATTTTCTTGTCACCAGGAAAAGGAAAGACCCAGAGATATTTATTAGTTAAAGTTGACCTAATATATTCAAGGAGTTTTCACTCACAATTTAGCTGTGCCATGATGACTAAGTAACACTTTATTTTAAATTTAACACGCTCTGGCAAGCATGGAGAAAAAAAGACCTGTTATAGTTGAATACTAGTACATCAGGCAAAAGGCGTCTCAACAGAAAAAGATGGAAAGAGATAATTCACATTGTCGAATAGTTTCAGTAGACTTCGTGTAGATGAAAATACCACTTCTGAAGAAACTGTTACTTGTTTTCTTGTCACCGGGAAAAGGAAAGACCCGGGGATATTTATTAGTAAAAGTTGACCTAATATATTCAAGGAGTTTTCACTCACAATTTAGCTGTGTCATGATGACTAAGTAACATTTTATTTTAAATTTAATATGCTCTGGCAAGCATGGAGAAAAAAAGACCTGTTATAGTTGAATACATAAGGCAAAAGGTGTGTCAACAGAACAAGATGGAAAGAGATAATTCACATTGTCGAATCACTATTGAGGGATTTGAGAGTATAAAACTCAGTACCTCATCATACTTCTGCTTCGCAGAAATGGTCTGCTCAGTTGCTAATTTAACAAGACAATCCAAGTTCTGTTCGTTTGAGGACTTCTCCATCTCTAACATAGTAATCTGTACTTTCAGAAAATATTCAAATACAGAAATAGCAAGTCAAAGAACCATCAACCTAGGGAAGAGAATCTTCAAATGTAAAATTATATAATATAAAAAAAAATGCTACTTCTGTAGATGAAGAAATACTGAAAGTGACCTTTTCTTGTAGTTGTTTAATTACAAGAATAGCTTCTGAGTTTCCTATTTGACCTCCAACGCTATTGTCCATAGTAAAATTATCCTGACATTTTTCCTTAAAGAGATCAGCCTCAGCAAGCCTTCTCCTTAAATAGTCAACCTGTATCTGATTCATGGTTTTCTGAAAAAGGGGGAAGCTGTAAGACTTTAGGTAGCTCATGAGTCAACAATTGCAAATAACTGTGTAACTAAATAATCCACCTCAGTCTCAAGTTGTACAAACAAGTCCTCGTATTCTGCTTGCATTTCTTCCAGTTCAATAGACTGCAAATAAATGAACAATTGCAACCAAATTTAATGATCATGATAAGTAAAAACAAAATATGCTCTTAATTGTGAAGGGGAGAAACCTGCGGTAAGCATCTCTTCTTGGTTGGTAATTTTTTCCGGCTAGTAACATGCAATAGAGAAAGCGGATTGGGAAACACACTATCTTGGTGCAAATTACTTGTGCTAGTCTCTTCTTCCTTTAGTTTCTTGGAAGACTCGGGTAGAATAGCTTCATCCAGTTCTTCAAAGGGTAGTAAAGGACCTGAGTAGCGTGCTACTCCTGCAGGTTTCCCCACTGAAGCCTTTTCCTTAACTTCAGATTTCAACTAAATCGCCATGGAGCAAATATATTACATAGTCATCGTGACCAAAATTCAGCATGTGACAAACATTATGTAATTAAATCTCTTGAAAAAAGTATCCTTCAAACTTAAATTGAATACTCGGCCCAAAAAAATAGAGGTTAAACAATCTTAAAATTTAGGTCTCAGTAATAATAATTTGTGCAGGATGCACACTATCCTAACTTGCTTATTCCAGGAGGTAATTGTACCAAATGCAGTCAGAAACTCTTTTCTTTTTTACGTTATATGATGTTTTTTTAAATACTAATAATAATGGGAGAAATACCACCATCTTTTCTTGTTTAATGCATGTGTACATGGACTCCAATGCAGCTAGCCCCTTTTATTATACCAGATTTGCAAGATGTTTGGGTTTCGCAGAAGTACATATCCGCTTATGTTCTAACCAGGTTTAAAATAGAAATGGGACCAGTGGGAGCATTGCACCAGAAAGTTCATGTGATTGTTCCGATTGTAGAAATGACCATCATAGTCAAAACAATGTTGTGACTTTTTGACTACTCTAGTTCCAGGCAATATTTTGGTTTGGATTTACAAGTATCTCTGTGTGCTAGTGTGCATTCAATATTTCTAGTTCCAAGTTGTACATGCATGATCATAAAGATATAAATAAGTCATGACTGTTTAGTCAACATACAAACTGCTGGCCGAAACTAACTTCAGGGGAATTAGTGAATAGAGATGAGGAATTCAACATCTCCATTCATGCTAATAATATTTTACTTCCATATTCCCACTATTATCTTTCATGCTTTCCTTTTTGAGATGTCCTAATTATATAATGCTTGTCACACTTTGCTTTATTCTTATTTTAGAAAGATTCTATTTGTTTTCGTCCACTCATATAAATTACTTTATTTTCTCAATTCCTTTTCGTTCTCTGCATTACTTCTCCTCCACTCACTTCTCCCTTAATCCATGTTCCAAACACAAGTGGAAATTAAAATAGTGGGACGGAACAAGCGCGTTGCATTGAAAACCTGTTTTTCAAAGGGTCTTAACTGATTTTATTATCAATTAGTACATTTAAAAGGCACTATACATTTTGCAACCATTTACTCTTACATAAGAAGCAATTGCCAATACAACTAAAATGATAAATCAGACTACTACCTCAGAAATAGTTTCCTTGGAGAGGTGGCTAGGGCACCAGGTTTCACGCCGTTTTGCCTGCTAAAAAACAAAACAAAACAAAAGCAAAAACAAATGAACCAAAATGCAAATATTGAAAAGTGCTTTTAGGATTAATTGGACACATAGCATAGGCGCAAAAGGTTTCTAACTTCAGAAAATGTTAAAAGTTAAAAGGCATCTACCCATTGCTTAAGGCCTGAAAATAGCTTTTAAGTGACGATCATTAGAATACTTCACCAAAAGCCATCCAATTCTCTAAAGTAAAGAAGTCAAACTAAATAGCTCTTCAGAAAGATTCATAATTTCACCATTTAGATGCTCGTAGTTAAAACATAAAACCCACAAGACAAAAACAAAAGGATGTGTTCAAAAATCCTAAAATTTTCTTTCACTTGAGTTGATAAAAAGTAATGACGTGTAAGTTGCATCATTCCTTAGAAAAAGGTCTAGTCAGCTTGTGTGATCATAGAGCAGGAAAGAAGCCCGAACCATACAGCTATGCAGCATTTTATAGAATTATGATGACAATGTTGGAAAAGACTTTACACTTTTATGTAAATAAACATATGTTATGTTTCTATGTACATATACACAAACCCACAGCCACACGCATACCATTTAGGAAAAAAGAAGAATAACAGTACATGTGTCTAAAGTTGCAATTAAAAAATAACTCATTCCTGGGTTAGGCAACTCCAAACGTGGTAAAATCAACACTTTAATTTAAGCTCCAATAATCAATTTATGAATGAATACAAAATTTAAGGAGCAAAGAATTCCTATAAAATCACAGACCTTGGAAATATCATTAATCTCAGTTTTACTAGAGCAGAAAACCATCGAGCTCAGGTTCCGGATTCTCTTGGCTTGTTCCTCCAACCTTTTCTCACATTCAGCCTGAGCTTTCTTTTCCTCCTCCAATTCTAAGGCCATTCTTTCCCTTTCAAGTTCAACCTATTGAGAAATTTCAGTCAAAACTATGCCACATTTGGTTAAGAAACAAACATAACAAGAACACTAATACCTTTAGCAGATTATTCCGTAGAGAAAGAATCTCCTCTTCAAGATGCTCTGAATGTGAACCCTTAAGCACATATTGATTGACAGGTTAGTGAAATATAATAGCAAAACCCTTCAAAATTTAGATTGAAAAAAATAAAATCTACTATGGCATCAGATATACACCAGCAATTTGGACCGGAGCTCTTCTATCTCCTTCTTTTGCCGCTTAAGCAAAGCAGCATCAGTCAAGATCTGGCATCAAAAGACCATTTAAATGAGATGTAGAGAGAAAATCTGTGTCAATATAAGATAATATGTGGATTGAGAATAAAATCACAAGGGCCATGCCAGACAACCAACCTCATTCACATGAACACAGTTTGTGACACGCAATGCTCTACTAGCAAATTGAAGACTACTCTTAGTCTCATCAGCATGTGCCTGTATAAAAAAAACATAAGAAAATTAAGGACTGAAAAAAAGTACAGCAAACCACACAAAAAAAAGAGAATCAGCATCACAGTATTTCCAGTATAAGTTATGCTTCTGTTAGATTTTCATACAAGCGTAAAATCATACATACACAGGTATATAACATAAAAAAAGTCTCTTTATTGTCTCTGCCTGATATGATCTAATCTCCCAATAAAACCTACAGAATCACTAGAAAAAGCATATGTCCCAATTATCTACTAGGCATGCATGTGTAAAGGAAGACATACCAACTGCATGCAATATAGAATCATAGGGAATTCAAAAGATTAAGACATCATAAACAAACACAGTGCCCTTATGAAATTAAATATAAATTATCACCTGTGCCAGTGTAATATTGCATATGATTGCAGTGTTAGCATTTCCCCCCAATGCTGGTTGAAGAATACGTGTGAGCTTGCTGTCTCTGTAGGGAACATGACCACTGCAGATAGCAAATGGACATTACAAATAAGAGATTACTAAAGAAGCTATTTTAATTAAAAATTTGAGTCTATGGCCTACCCTTGGCTTTCAACTCCCTCACTGAGTTTCTTGATGACAGTTCCTAGTGTCATCAGGCTTTTGTTGATATGAGATCCTTCTTTCAGCCGAACTCCTTCTGCTCCAGTCTTGGCAGCACGTTCCGAACCAGCCAAATCCACTAAATTCTGCAAAATGATTTTTATATCAGCAAAGCAGAAATTAATGAGTTAAACAAGAGATTAGCATTATATTTTAGCTATGCAATCTATTGTGTTATGGTACGTAAAGAAAAATGGGAGTACCAGAACAGATACACGGACTGCATCGCATGAATTATCTGAATCTGTGCCTTCTTTTTTCTCCCTGCTCTCAACAATCTAAAAAAGTTGCAAGATAAGTTTTGGATCCATAAATGCAGGCTATAGAGAAGATCTAAATGAAAAGGAAGCCCACCATGCGGAATATCGTATGTGACCTACTGCTGTACACATTCATATTTGTCTCTCCAATGTGGCGATGTGCTGTAAAAGGTTGTAAAAAAAGAGGGGGGATGGTTAGCATCTTTTAAGCCAGGTATGTAAAGATATCCCACCTACAGTACCTTACCGTCCTTTGCTCTTCTTTAAACAAGGTGAGCAAGTAATAATATCAACACAAGAAAGTCCAAAATTGCTACTAGTATATTTTGAATTTCACAACACATATACAAGTTAAGCTTACAAGTTACAACGATGGGAAAGGGGTTCTAACACGTAGAAATTGAAGTCATGCAAACCAATGTCAGAGAGTAAGATTAAACGGTGACACAGAAAAAAGATAAAGCTGCAAGAAGCAGTTATAAACATTTAAACTCGTAAGCATATTACATACCCTAGCAGGATGTGATCTATATGGCTTCTCCACGTTGGATTATAGATTTTTTGTTGTATTGACTCCTAAAATGTGGACCTTATACTATTTAAAGACAGAACATCTGAAACATAATATTAAGAGGAGATAGCCAGTTTCTTATAAACAGATGCATACCTTCTCCGAAGTCCATGAGACCCAGCACTTGCTCGGCTGAGGCCACAATTTCTTCTCTTAAACCAGCAACAAATATTCCTTTCTTTACAACAGAGAAAGGATTAGTACTTTCTAGAATTAATACACTATATCAAATGGCACAAAAGTTTAAGCGGTTGTAATAGTACCTCAATGCTTTCGTGAATTTGCAGTTTGCGGTGCTCCGGAACTAAAAGATCGTTTATTTCTTCATTGTAAATCTCCATATAAGACATGCGTAAAAGAAATTCCCGATTGCCTTCCTACAAAAGAATAAATAACTGAAAACCCAAGGCTAACCTCGTGAAAATACAGCTTCACTAGAATATTCTTTACATCAATGAGCATTTTAAAAGGCAACATATAACAATGTCATTGCCACATTCGCATGCTAAAAATATTGTGAGAAGATATAATGATGACTTAATCCAAGACACCCAAGAATAGAAAACTAACAAGCTAGGGAGACTTCCTAATATGATCCAAGGGTAATGGCGCTGTGTACTTCATTTCACGATGTGATGGAATAAATGAACAGAAATCCACAGTTATGTGATCTTGCTTTCGTGTTACATATGAAATGAGCATATACAAAGGAGTATTAAAAGAAAATATTGGTACCTCGTGTATGATATTAAAGAGCTCGTGCACAGCAAGAGGGATGACTCCAGGTTCCGAGGTTGATCCACGCATAGTATGGGTTTTTCCACTACTTGTTTGTCCATACGCAAAAACAGTCCCTTAAAAATAAAAATAAAAAGAGGGTATTTCAGGAAACCCAAAATCATCACGAAGCAACATAAATGCTCAAAACATTTTCTTCGCAAGAACTACTTTAAAACATCATAAGCACTACCATTGAAACCCCGGACTACGGCAGCAACTATATCCTTAGTACGTGCACCATAAACTTCGGAAGTTGCGCTGTTCTCCTCAAAAATTCTATCTGAAACCCATTTTTAAAAAATCAAATCAAAAATTCATACACAGAGTGATAAGAAGAAAGAAGGGTGAGGATGTTACCGAAGTCAAATTTAGCGGGCTGATTGGGCATGAAAATTGAACTCCCGGAGATTCTCCAGGGGCTGCTCGTTGCATCCTCCGGCGACAGCGGCCTCGCCCTCACCGAAACATGGATCCTCTCCATTCTGAACAGTAGATTGCTCTTTACAAAGTAAAATGGCCACCAATTGATACAGAAATGAACCACTGGATAGCCTCTACTGACACCTGAAACCCCCTCCGAAAAGAGACATACTCCCGCCGGATGTTGGGATTTAAAGTTCGAATTCAGTACTGGTGCAGTTGTTAGGCAGAGCGTCTAGCTATTTACAGTTCGGTCCTCCATGATTAACCAAACTTTTGTTTTATCCCTAAAAGGTCAACTAACTCTCTCCATTAATTTTGGTCAAAAAAGTCTCTTTTTAAAAATAAATAAAAGAGAGGATTATTTCATGGCTAAATAAGCAACAGTAGTATATCACGATAAATCAACCTCCTCAGTTAGAAACAATTTGTGAGAATACAGAGAGTTTATTGATATGGTGTTAAAGTATATTCTCTACATTCCAAATTATAAGTAAAGCTAATTTGACCTAAACTAAATAATGGGTTCATAATATATAGTGGGTAAAATTAGAGATAATTCAACTAGTTCGGGTAAAACTAGAGATAATTTCAACTAGTTCGGGTAAAACTAGAGATAATTTCAACTAGTTCGGGGGAGATAATTCAAACTAGTTCGGGTCGAACTAGGTGGATACAAACTAATTCAAACTAGTTCGGGTCGAACTAGGTGGATACAAACTGGCAAATATTGGTCAAAAAAGTCTTTTTTTATTAGAGCACCATCATCAAGAGTCTATATGATGATACAAGTTCTTGATGTTACTGTTTCATCATAAGTTTATGATGAGATTATGGACAATTCATGAGTTTATTTGATTAGTTTATGTTTATAAGATTTTTGTTAGTTTTAATTTTTTTAGTTCCCTTTTAAATTTTACAGAGTTAAATAGAATTAATGATATAAACATATGAACTAACTAAATATATGAACTAAGATAATTCATGAATTTATTAACTAGTTTGTGTTTATTAAATATTTTTTAGTATATTTATTAGTTCACGTCCAAATTTCTACAGTTACTTAGGCTTAATAATACACAACACGCGAACTAATCTAATAAACTTATAAACTAATCGTCGTCTCACCATAAACTTATGATGAGGCAGTCTCATAAAACCTTTCTCATATGATATTTCCAAAATTTTGATTTTTGAACTTTGATGTTTTGAAATGGTCCGTCCAATTCTCTGTTTAGTCACAAAGTTTTGGATCCCAAATTCATGATCTTTGTTGGTCTTGAAAATTAAAAAACCATTTTTATTAATTAGTCAAATCTATTTTCTTATTTCAACTCTACTACTAGATAATACCTGAATAATGACCGAGTTTTATATTTTTTATATTTTATTGATGATGGATTCTTTGGCAATAAGTGCAAATTTAAGAGTTCGAACAATGGATGTTTCTCATATTTGTCCATTCTGCTCCGGTGGTTTTTTTTAATGTACCTTCACGGGTCAACGACTTTGCAAAGCAGAATAGGGGAGATTTATGGAATCAATTATTTGAAAAATCCAAAAATTGGATTAATTTGCTAAAATATCAAGATTTTTTTTAAAATTACGGAAGTAGGAGAGTCAAGTTTTGAAAACTTGACTTTGAACTCGAGTTTTGAAAACTCGACTTTACCATTTTTTTGTGCTTCGACTTATTAGAATTCGACATTAATGTGTCAGAATTTTAATATTTCAGAACTAGAACCACACTATAATTTATCCTGCCAGTTTTAAACATTATAATCCACGAAAAAGAGAAACATAAGAAGTGTATTAAAATGTGTAAATACATTAAATGTAGC
>JAAGWI010018242.1:0-14352 GCA_012274505.1 Galium porrigens var. tenue
ATCTCCGTCGACTCCAACATCAACGCCGGAGACCCCAATCTCGCGACACCCAACCTCAACGCCGCAACCCCCAACATCAACGACAGAGACCCCAACATCAACATCGTACAGTAACTGCATCACCGTCGGACAACCACCGCCGCGCTGCCGCCGGACCACCGCACTGCCACTAGAATAATCATCACCATCAATTCAACATCATCAAATCATCAATCATCATCATCATAAAAAATCATCAATTCATCAATAATCATCACCATCTCTGTTCTGGCCAACCGCGCTGCCACTGCCCACACCGAATCCGTAGCAACGCCACCACCAGACCACCGTAGTGCCGCCACCACCAGAATGACCAGGAATCACCCCAACCAGTCGGAAAACACTAGATCAGCAACTTTCTTTAATTCACGGCTAGATCCGCGGCCAAAAAATACAGATCCACAACCGGAATCCGTCGTCTTGCACGTGACCACCGGGGGAGCATCCGATAGATGCCGGAGTCCGTTCGAGGATGTTGAATCTCAATCATCATCGTCGTTGAAATGATGGCTCCATTCAGATGCCATCGTAGCTATCGCTATCAATCACGAACAGCTCTGGATCTGCTCCGCGGCCACCGACGATTCACCGCCATCGATAACCGCTTCGACCGGCGTCAATCAAATCTGCAAAGTCAATCGAATCGTGACGCCATCGTTGTCCATTCATCACAGATCTCCATCGCCTGCAATCGCCTGTCGCCGTCGCAATCGCCGTCGCAATCGCCATCGTTGTCACCTGCAACCGCCTGCAATCTCCATCTCAAACGCCTCCTTCGCCTGTCACCTGCAATCTCTGTCGGGGAATCGAACAGAAATGAGGAGGAAATGGGGAATCGACAGAAATCTGGAATCGGGGATGAAATGGGGAAATTTGGGAAATTTGCATATTGATCCCCAATGTTTTGGACTTATTTTAAAAAAGACCCTGCACATTTTGTTTAGTACAAGTTAGGTCCTGCCACACCATGTGCCTGCCACATACAATTGTTTGTGTATATTTATACATCATCAAGTCATATTTATAAATCATCAACCTTTAAATCATCAATATATATTTTAAAATCATCAAGTCATATTTATATCATCAACCTTTAAATCATCAATATATACTTTAAAATCATCAATTCATATTTATAAATCATTCATCCATGAATCATCAAAATCTTCAAAATCATCAAATCATATTTATAAATCATCAACCTTTAAATTATCAATATATATTTTAAAATTATCAAGTCATATTTATAAATCATTAATCCATGAACCATCAACTTATATTTTAAAATCATCAACCTTTAAAAACATGATTTTTTTTGTGGAATAATTGGCCATGATCGCGCTGACTGTGTGGAGCGTTTGCAGCTTTCGAGGATCGAACGCAATTAGGAACACTACCCGACATGGCTCCCGAAAAACCCTAATGGGCCTCTTTTGGAAGATCGCAGTGGGAAAACAGGAGCTAGGTAAACCCTAGCTCATCGGTGCATGCACAATCAGAAGAAATCCCGATGCTTGTGAGGCCAAAAGGGATAGGCGGAGCCAACAACAGGGAACAGGAGGAAGTTGTTCCTGATCCCGACTGTTGGATTTGGGCTATGTAGAAGGATCATTGAATGAATCAAATGACGAGGGACATGCATGGCGAGCAGGTGAGGGAGGCTTCGGTTTTGACACAATTATCGGATGTCCATTCTGAGGAAATTCCAATTGAGGATATAATGCAACTGGTGGCTCAAAACCCTGAGACGGTAGTGGTGGAGCATTAACGGGGGCTCCTTGATTGGAGCATTAACCGGGACTCCTTGATTGGAGCGCTCAGAATATGGAGCCATTAAATCAGGGTTTTGGGGATCATGAGCTGACGACAAACCACCAGGTCACCTTCATGAGCTTCTCGGCTCAGGCCATGGTGGTCACCCCAAAGCAGGCAAGACCTACAGCTACGACTCCACTAAGTCTTTTCTTAGTCGATGGCCCAATCAGTTTGGATACACCGGTGAAACTACTAGCGGCGAAGGCGAAGATCGTGAAGTCGAAGAGCATAGGTGGAGCTGCCGATAGAGGACGTGGCCGTATGAGAGGCCGCAGCTAAGGAAAGGGTGACCCCGAGGTGATTTCTAATGTGGCACTATAACCTGGAGAAAATGGAAAGCTAAGACTGGAGGAGAATCTAGCTGGGCAGAGATAAAAATTCTTTGGGAACAAGAAGTCAAGAGCTAGTGATAATGACGCTTCTATTGAGGAAATGTTCACCAATTTTCCGGTGGAGACCGGCATGAAGCCCAGTACCGCCAAGAGCCATGAGTATGATCAGCTGGAACTATTAAGGAGGACTGAAAGATGGTCTGAGGAACTCCCAGATAGTTCACGATCTGCGCTTATTAGTGCGCCTAAAAGCACATCTATTATTTTCTTGTGTGAAACTAAATGTCGTGCTTCTATCATAGATAAAATAAAGAGTGATTTTAATTTGTTTGGAGTAGCAGTTAATGCCCAGGTTAGTTTGGGCAGTTTAGCTTTATTGTGGGAAAAGAATGTAGTAGAGCAATTGAAAACTTTTTCCAGTTTTTACATTGATGTGTCTGCTGTTCTATTTGGAAAGACTATTCGGATCACTGGTGTGTATTGTGAACCGAATGTGGCGTTGAGAAGACAAGCATGGTTGCATTTCAGATGTCTAGCGCAGGCTGATAACACCCCATGGTTATGCCTTGGTGACTTTAATGAGGTTCTGTCTCAATCGGAGTTGCAAGGGCTAGCTCTG
This sequence comes from Galium porrigens var. tenue, assembly GCA_012274505.1. Taxonomy (NCBI): domain Eukaryota; kingdom Viridiplantae; phylum Streptophyta; class Magnoliopsida; order Gentianales; family Rubiaceae; genus Galium; species Galium porrigens. The sequence goes on from JAAGWI010018242.1 coordinate 2,806, forward strand.
TGGGTAGAGTGCCAGATTACATGCTTTAGAGATTCACTGAGGCATTGTAACCTATTCGAGATGAATTATGAGGGATACAACGGATCCCAGTTTACATGGCGCAGTATTTTCTTAGACATGCAGAGCCAGAAGGGTTGGCTCGACTGTGCAACGTGGAACCAGGGTCTCGTGGATGCTCTCTTGTGGTCCTCTAGCTCCACCATCTCTATGCCGTCATCCGATCACATGGCCCTACATGTTTGGCTCCAGGAATGTGATTTGAGGGATTAGAAGGCCAGAAAGAAGAAACACTTTCGCTTCAAGTCCTATTGGGTTAAGAAGGAGAAATGCAGAAAGATAATTCAGGACTCCTGGATGGATAGCTTGGATATACAGCTCCTAGAAAAGTTGGCAAACTGCTCCCTCGGTCTAATTAATTGAAGTTATGAAGCCTTTCCCGTTAGTGGGAATGAACTAGAAAAGATGAAAAAACTCATACATGAGAAGGAGAATAGAGTTCTTACAACAGAGACTATTGATTATATTGCTAGCTTGAAGTAGAAATACGATATTTTGCAGGAAGCATAGAGTATGAAGTGGTTGCAGTGGGCCAAACAGCACTGGTACAGAGAAGGAGACAAAAATATAATGTTTTTCCACATGTTTGCTTTTAACCGGTGAGGTAGGAATTACATCGCGGGTCTCCAAGATACGAAGGACGAGCTTTAAACAAATGTGGATGGGATGGAGAGCATCATCGTTGACTACTTCATCAGCGGATTGTTCTCTATGTCAAACCCGGACAAGCAGAAGATGGAGCAAGTCCTTGACTGATTGCGTGTCAAGATCACTCCATTCATGGCCGGGAGGATTTCAATGCCCTACACCAAAGCTAATGTTGCCAAGTCTGGTAAACAAATGCATCCTATGAAATTGCTTGGCCCTGAAGGAATAACCTTGATCTCCTACCAGAGATTTTGGCACGTCCACAAGTCTGATGTTGTCAATTTCGTGTTGAGGTTCCTGAACATAGATTCTAGAGTTAACTATACTGAAATAGTTCTGCTTGCAAAGATGCTGTAACCAGATCGGATTACCCAGTTCCGACCGATTAACCTCTGCAATCTCGCTTATAGACTCGCTTCAAAGGTTATGGCGAACATGATAAGGCCGTTTATGGATGCGATTATCTCTCGGTCGTAGTCTCCTTTCATACCAGGATGTTTGATCTCTGACAATGTCCATATCGCACATGAATTTCATCATGCCATGAAAAGGTAAAACTGGGAGCTAACGGTGTAATGAGTATTAAACTAGATATGAGCAAGGCATTCGGCAGCATAGAACGGTCTTTCGTTACTATAGCACTCAAGAAATTAGGGTTACCAGCCCCTTTATTGCTTGGATTCACCCAATGCTTGTCATTTGTCCAGTTTTCATTTTTTCTGAACGAGGAGGAGTTTGATCAGCTGAATCCGATGTGGGGTTTCCGCCCGGGTGACCCCCTTTCCCCGTATCTATTCATTATCTATTCTAAGGTTTTTTCTATGCTTCTAATAGACTTAGCAAGTGCTAGACGGATTAATGGCGTTCGTGCCTCCGCGAATGGTCCATCTATATCTCAACACTCTGCTATTCGGAAAGTTATCGGTGGAGGAAGCCAGTAGAATCCACTAGGCTTTGACGCTGTATGAGGATGTCTCCGGCCAGAAGATCAATGTTGATAAATCTGGAATCTTATTCAGCCTGAATAAGGAGTCAGTAGTGAAGGTGAACATCTACAATGTTTTGAAAATCCCGGAGGTTGCATCGCATGGCAAGTATCTAGAACTCCCTTCGGTGATTGGAAGAAAAAATTAGAAGTTTTTCAGTCCCTGAAAGATAGGATATGTTAGAAGATTGATGGATTGAGTAAGCAGAATCTCTCTAAAGCATGCAAGGAGATTCTGATCAAATAAATTTTACAGGCAATTCTGAGCTACACCATGAGCTGCTTCAAGATACCGAACATTATTATTGATGAGATCCATAGTCTCCCCAACAATTTTTGGTGGAACGGCAAGATAGATGAAAAGAATATTTATGGGGTGGCATGGGAAAAGACGTCGCGATCCAAGGGAAATGGAGGAATGGGTTTCTGTGACCTTAAGGCCTTTAATAAGGCATTAGTGGGTAAGCAGGCTTGGTGGTTGATGACACAGCCTCACTCTTTGCTAGTTAGGGTGCTCCGCGCTAAATACTACGAGAATTGTGACTTACTGTCTTTGTCCCATAAACATAACTGTCCTTAAGGCCCCTAACATTATTGACGTGGACACACGTTGGTGAAAAACTAATATCTTGGAAAACACAACGGCCATCAAGGAGATTCCACTACAGAATCTGGATAGGGTCGATCCTGCGTTTAGCACTGAATGGCCTCCAGATTGTACACTGTTCATTATGCTTACCACTTGGCGATCGAGAGCCCACTTTTGTTGTCCCATCACCATCTCAATGATCTCAGGTATGGAGAATCCAAGGCATTTTGGGCTCAGTTTTGGAGGTTTCATGTCCAGAAGAGCTCTTCGCTTTACTTGGAGGTTTTGCTCAGACTCGTTGGCTATAGTTGAGAATATCAGAAGGCGTACTATGGACGTCAGCCTGGTGTGTGCTCTCTGCCCGGAGGAAGCTATCATGACATGACATTTGTTCTTTGATTACAATTATGCGAATGATGCTTGGTCGGCTGCTAGGACCGAGATGGAGATTAAGGCGCTCGCCCTTCTGCGTGGTGATATCTGGTTTCGGAAATTACTAAAGGAGAAGGATGGTGTTTTTTGCGAACTGGCAATCAGGGTTTGCAATGGCATTTGGTTTCAACGTAATCGTCAAATTTTTGAACAAACGCATTTGAATGCGAGTGCTATGGTGGCTTCGGTGGTTTCAAGTCACCGACGATTTGTGAAAGCTCAAGGATGGTCTAAAAGTGTCTCTAATGCTTTGTTCCCGAGAACACTCCTCAAACCCCTGGATGATGGCCATCGTGCATTTTTTTATGCCAGCATTGACCGTGGGGCAGCGGCTACGGGTGTTGCTATCTTCGACCCGGACGACAAATTTCTACATGCATCAGCTAGGCATTTCCCGAATGATTCCGACCCTGTCTTAGTAGAGACACTGGCATTGGAGAAGGTAGTTATTCGAATCGATGAACTCCGCCTAACGGGGTGTTACGTCATAGGCGACGCACTTCATGTGGTGCAAATATCCAGACATGAAGCGGAATGCTAGGTCATCTGTGAGTCATCGCTTGGAAGATCAAGGTTTATACTAGATAGGAGTAATATAGAAGGCTCCTTCTTGGTGTCACGTGATCAGAATACTGTAGCTCATACTCTAGCAAACTTTGTAAAGTCGAGTCGCCAACTAGTCAACACATGGAATACTCTTCTGAAATTTTTATCATTCGTTTGTGGACATTTTCCAAAATCCTGATATACAAGTTACTTTACTTTCAAAAAAAAAATATTCCTAGTAATTTTTAACACGAGAAATTTATGAGAAAAATAACTACGAACGACTTATAAACAGTAATAATTGAGATGCTTATAACTGCTTGATGAATTCTTAACAAAATAATCCTTAAGCAACGTAATCAATTTAAAAAAAAATTAAATATCCATTCATGTTTAATTATATGGGGAGTGTAAAAATTGATAACTTGTATATCCATTCATGTTTAATGTCCATACATTATATGGGGAGTGACTCTTGCTTGGCCACGGGGAAACAAACCAAAGGATGAGCTTTTACAAGTGTAATACCAGCTCCTTCTTTCATATCCACTTTACCACCTTCAGTTTTCCATTCAAAGCACTGAATCATCGCGGCGAGGGTGGTGTGCACGACCAGTAAAGCCTGTGAAATTCCTGGGCAAATTCTTCTACCGGTGCCAAATATCAACAACTCAAAATGCTGCCCTCTCACATCCACCTTTTGGTGATGATCGCTGCCTATAAATCTTTCTGGACGAAATTCTAGAGGATTTTCCCACACATTTGGGTCCCTTCCAATAGCCCAAAGGTTGATGAGAACCCTGGTTTTTGCTGGTATATGATAACCACCAACTTCGCAGTCTTCACTCGATTCTCTCAAAATAATTGGTCCTGTGGGGTGAAGCCTGAATGATTCTTTCACTATGGCTTGGAGGTATGGAAGGTTCGGAATGTCTGATTCCTGCACCAGTTTGTCCTTTCCGACTACCATATCGATCTCTCGGCTTGCCTTTTCCATAATGTCTGGATTGTTTATCAGCTCTGATAGAGCCCATTGTAGGGTAACAACTGAAGTGCCCGTTGCAGCTAGTAAGATATCCTGTCAAGTGTCAATTAAGATTCTAAATGATCATGCGAGCGTATATTATTCAACTCTAAATTGCTTTTAGAATGCCCTTTCACATCTACTTATAAATGTTTACTGAAACTTAGGTGAATTTGTCTGAGCAAAGTTTACGATAAGATGAAAAATTAGTTCATGTATTTATTTGGTTAGTTGGAGTGTTTATATCAAGGATAATGTTTATAATTCTTTTAAAGAGCTCAAAATTTTAACATTTTCGGTGAGAGGAGTGATATTTCATGCATTTATTTGGCAATAGACCAGAGGTCTAAATTGAATGTTAATTAGGTTCACATCTGAGGTTTAAACAGCAACTTTCAATTGTTATTCTTTTGACATCAATTATCCAAGAAGCAAAAATCAAAATAAAAAATTCCCCAATATGAGAGTAATTAAAATGCGATTTTTATCGGTGAAAATTAAGTTTTTTTATCAGATATAGATTCGAAAACAAATATATATTAATTTGATGCCAGGAATGACATAAATAATCTATCAATTGTAATGTAGAAACAATTGTTCCAACACCAAGAAATGAAATGATTACGAGTACGATTACTTACCAGGATGGTTGCCTTGATGCCATCTATCGATAGCTTGATTGGGGAAGCTTCATCTCGAGATACATCCAGCATTATATCCAGCAGATCCAATTTCTTCATCCCTGCTTCTTCGCGCTCTTCAATGATCTTCTCAATTACGGAATCAAATTGTTCAATTAATTCAAAACTCCTCTTCTTATGTCCTTGCAAATCTATATTCTTGAGAAACCAAATATAGTCAGACAAATTAAACAGTAACATCAGCTCTGCCATATCTTTCACCAACCTCTGCAAGTCCCCGACTTCGCTTTCATTTTCACAAAATCTTTTGCTCATCACCATTCTTGATATAATGTTGTTGATCAACCTGCTAGCCTCGAACCTGACATCAATTGCCTCGCCGGCATCGGCCTTCCGATGTAACCGCTCTAGGTAGAGCCTTAACTCCTCCTGTCTAACCGGAAGTGAAAGGCCTAATGTCTTGGCCCCTAAACATTCTGACAAGGACACCTTTTTCATGAACTTTGAGAAAGGTCCGTAGGGGCAAAACGTGAAACTCTGGCCCCCGTGCGATAGGATATCGATCACTAAGGAGTTGGGACGATTTGCAAATGAACTTTCCTTAGTTTGCAAGAACTCTTTGGCAATTTCCAGTGACGAAGCAACCACACAGAGAACACTGCCGAGGCGGATGTGCATCAGCGGTCCGTGGCGTTTGGAGAGGCTGTGCAGAACTTGGTGAGGGAGAGAACGGAAGAGATGCATGTGGCCGATAATCGGCAAGGCTAATGGACCAGGAGGAAGATTTTTGGACCTAATTAGGAAGATAGCCACAGGGATGATGCAAGCGAGGGAGACGACCAAACAGCTCATTGATTCCATCTCTACTATTTTTTCTTCTATGATATGGCTTTACTGTGTATAATCTTGCAAAGACAACTTCCTAGTCTACAGCATTAGTTGCTGATTTTCCTAACAACAAATTCCTGATTTTGCTAAACTATAATACAACAAATAGCTATTCTTCTGGTGGTGCGGAGACTTTGTCAGTTTGACAAAGTCAGCTCTTATAAACTTCAATATTCTCCCGCAAGCTCACGTTCGTGTACGAACGAGAAACGTGTCTCGCAAGGTCTGAAATCTAGACGTCCCCACAGCATTGGAAAAAATGTCAGCAACCTGATCACGTTCACGAACATGTCGAACAACAAGGTCACCAGCCTGAACTTGCTCTCGGACAAAATGGTAGTCTATTTTGATGCGTTTGAAGCGTTGGTGAAAGACGGGATTGGCTGTAAGGAAAGTTGCGCTCAAATTGTCACAGACCACAATGAGAGGACTAGAGTGTGGGGCATTCATTTCTTGAAGAAACTGTTGTAACCAAATAAGCTCTGCAGCAGCAAAGGCAATAGCTCGATATTCCGCCTCAGTACTGGAGCGAGCAACCACATTTTGTTTCCGAGATGACTAACTAATGAGATTGCCACCATAAAAGATAGAGAAACCATGTTGGGACCAGCAGTCATCCGGGTCAGAAGCCCAACCGGCATCAGTGAAACAGAGGAGACGCGAATCACGAGCAGGTCTGAAAAGTAGACCAGAATCAAGTGTGTCCTTCAAGTAGCACAGAATGCGCTTCACGGCCGCCCAATGCAACTCAGTCGGATGATGCATAAACTGACAGACACGGTTCACTGAGTAAGAGATTTTTGGCCGAGTAATGGTAGCATGTTGTAGGGCACCAACAATGCTTCGGTAAAGATGAAGATCAGGGAAAGGATCACCAGAAGTCACCAAACGGAAACCAGGGACCACCGGCGAGAAAATCGGCTTAGCACCTACCATCTTGCTCTGATCAAGCAGTTCAAGAATGTACTTCTGTTGAGAGAGATGCAGGCCAGCCGAACTGCGATGAACCTCAATGCCAAGAAAAAAACTGAGATCCCCCAATTCCTTCAAAGAGAAGACTGAATTGAGATACCGAACAAAGTCTCCAATAAAGTTGGAATTAGAGCCAGTAATGATGAGATCATCTACATTAACCAGCACATAAACCACATCGAAGCCATGCCGCTTGATGAACAGTGAAGTGTCAGAGATACATGGTTTAAAACCATGATGAAGAATAGCCTGATGAAGTTTTTGAAACCACGCCCTTGGAGCCTGCTTAAGACCGTAAATAGCCCATTTCAGTTTGCAAACAAAGGACAGTCGAGTTGGGGATGAAAAACCTGGTGGTTGCTCCATATACACCGTCTTAGCAAGATCACCATTGAGAAATTCATTGTTGATTTCAACTTGTCGGACGGGCCAATTTTGAGTAACAGCCCAACTGAGAACAACTCTAATAGTGGTAGATTTGATGACTGGACTAAATGTATCAAAGTAGTTCACACCTTCCTCTTGCAACCAATCTCACTCTGTATCGGTCTATCGAACCATCAGGCTTCCTCTTGACCCTGAAAACCCACTTACAACCAACAAGATTAGTAGATGGGGGCTGAGGAACTAAGTCCCATTGCTCAACAAAGCATCATATTCTAGTTGCATTTCATGTTGCCAATTTGGGTTCATTTTAGCCTGTAAATATGTTTTGGGCTCAAAATCAGAGGGAGAACAAGGGATTGGATGTTTGGTTGCTGTATAGGCTTTTGGTTTGAGAGATTTTTAGCAGCTCGAGTGACCATGGTGTGAGTGGAAGAACTGGAAGGATGAAAATAGGATGGGGTAGATTGATAAGGAATTATGGCATGGGATGGCACCACTGGAGGAGTTGGCGGCGGGAGACCAGAGGAGGAAGAAACCGATGGTGAGTTGGACTGAGGAGTGCTGGGCCGAGAGGTCTTGGATTGGGCTAATCCGGGAAGGAGGGCTGACCGGAGAGGGGGGAATCACTGGCTGATGAGTTGGGGAAGGACAGGGAGGGTGTTGTCATAAGGAATGGTGGCAGCTATGGTTCAGAATGAGTAAGACATCATGGAGAACAGACAAATCATAAACAGAAGACTCAGAAGGATGAGATTCAGCCAAGTGTTCACTGTAGGGAATTTTAGACTCATAAAAAACCACATGTCTAGCAATATATATTTTTAAAAATGGAACATGATAGCACAAATAACCCTTGTGTTTAGCATTGTACCCCAGAAATATGCATGCAACAGACCGAAACTCTAACTTGTTGTTATTGTATGGACGAATGTATGAAAAACAAAGGCAACCAAAGTATTTGAGGAAATCATAATCAGGATCACGGTTATAGAGAAAAGAGTATGGTGATTTATGTGCAAGAGTGGAAGTGATGGTGCGATTGTTTAAATAAATATCAGTATGAAAAGCTTGTTCCTAAAATCTATAGGAATATGGGAATGTGCTAAGAGTGCTAAACCTTTTTCAACAACATGCGGTTTCGTCTCTCAGAAGCTCCATTTTGTTGAGTAGTAGGAGGACAAGAAACACGATGTAAAATGCCATGATTTTGGAGAAAAGTAGATATGTTGCGATACTCGCCACCCCAATCTGATTGAAAAGCCTTAATTTTTGTTGAAATTGGGTTTCTACCATAGTGTTAAAAAGAGTGAAAGCCGAGAAAACCTGTGATTTAGTTGCAAGAAAGTAAATCCAAGTGAATTTTGTACAAGCATCAATAAAAAGAAAAAAATATCAATTTCCATTTAAAGATATTACAAATGCAGGACCCCAAACATCCGAGTAAACCAAATCAAAAGGTTTCTTAGAGGGAACATGAAAAGCATGTAAAGGGAGTCTACGACTCTTGCCTAATTGACATACACTACAAAGAGACAACATTTTATTGGAAGAAATAGGTAAATTAAAATCAATAAGTTGACGACGCAGAACAGACTCATAAGGGTGAGCAAAGCGATGATGCCAACAAGAGATGGAGGCTATTTCACCGATAAAACACGCGGACCAGAAGGGTGAATTGGGAGCCGATACAAGTCATTTTCAACAATGCCCTTGAGAAGTGTTTTTCCCTGAGGATTCTTAACAAGACAGTGATTATGCATAATTGAGACACACTAACCAAATTTTTAGAAATTTGTGGAACAACCAAATTTTTAGAAATTTGTGGAACAACCAAAATATTTTTAAGGTTAATAGAATTGGAATTGGTAGCATGTAAAACAGGTAAAGAATAATGTCCTGAATGAGTAATGGTTAAAGACTCACCATTCCCGACCGTGGGATCATCTGTACTAGTGTAGTCGAAAGTGAGATTGAGGGGCCTGGAGATCTACTGTCACATGGTTCGAAGCACCAGAGTCAATAACCCAGGGGTCGATAATGGCTGACGGACTTGTATAGGCAGCCAGTACATGCTTTCCCGATGATCCCCGATGGTGGTGGCGAGGAGTGGAGCGCCTATTGGTTGGCGGAAATTCTGCCACGTTGAGGCGCTGGTGGCAGTTCTTTGCACTGTGGTAGGGTTTACCACAAATCTGACAGATAGTTCGAGGAGGATCATCAGCCTGGATAGAATCCGGTACTGCAGAAGGCGTCGGTGCACCACCGTGATGAGCAACATTGGCCGTCAGACCGCCAGGTTCAATACAAGAGTCCAAGAGATGCTGCTCTTCCTGGAGTAGCAAACCGAGCAGTTCATTAGAAGTAATGGACCAGACTCTCATGCGCAGGGCAGTTTTGAAGGCCTCATATTCTGGCCCAAGACCGAACATGATGAAAGAGACAAAATCATCATCAGAAACTTTAGTGAGGCATTCTGCCAGAGAATCGGAGATCGCCCTCTTCCTCGCAACGTACTCCAAGATGGTGAGGGATCCTTTTGTAAGAAACTGCAATTGTTGCTTGAGATGCATCTGTCGTGCACGAGTTTGCGACTTGAACATCTGAGCTAGCATTGTCCAGACCTCCGAGGTGGTGGTGGTGCGGGCAACATGGCCAAGCATCGAAGTGGAGAGGGTGGAGATAAGCCATAAAAGAACAAGCATATCCTTGCACTTCCAGGCAGTAAACTCGGGATTGACCGTGCATTCGGTGGAGCTGGGTGTCCTCGGGAACAACACCACCAACGAGAAATTGCTTGAGCTCGTAAGCTTCAAGAGCCAAGCGGATGGTGCCGCGCCATAGAAAGTAATTATCATGATCCAGACAAACAACAAGAGACGGGAACTGCAGGTTGGCAGAAGCACCACCGGAAGCCATAAAAAGGTTTGAGTGGTTGAGGTGGAAATGGCCTGGGTATTTTCTGACATGGTGATGTGTGGATCGAATGGCTTAATCTGATACCATATAATCTTGCAAAGATATTGCAGAAAAGGTTGATTATTTACTCATGTACATGTGTTGCTTATATAGGCAGAGAGATACAACAACTTCCTAGTCCACATCATTAGTTGCTGATTTCCTAACAACAAATTCCTGATTTTGCTAAACTATAATACAACAAATAGCTATTCTTTGAATTTTTTCACCTTCTCTCTAGAAATTATTCTCTGCCTTCTCTCTAAACTGAAAAACCTGACACCACCTCTGTTCAGGCATTAAACTGTCACAAACGGTAACATTAATGGTGGAGACGCCGCCCCGGTCTGGTGGAAACACCTTCGGGAAAACCTTCCTTCAAGATCTAGCTCTGAAACTCAATCCACTGTCCCCACTTCTTCCCTCCAATCCAGAGATTAAACCAATTTCCCATTTTTAGCAAATGGTAAAATCACATGCATCTATGCGAAAGAGTCCGTACAGATATTTGCTGCCCACTATCACAATGCCTTAATTGGAAAATTCAACACGGGGAAGCCCCAGATGGAGGATTTGAACAAGGCGTTCCAAAATATGGGTTTCTCCAGGAAGTTCTAGATCGGTTCTCTAGATTACAGGCACATCCTTATCCGATTGGAGGAGAAGGAGGATTATCAAATATTATTGATGAGGGCTTCCTGCTCGATCAATGGGGCAATCATGAGGGTTATGAAGTGGACTCCTAATTTCTCTACCAGACGCGAATCCTCAATCGTGCCGGTATGGACCACAATTCACAATCCCCCAATTCGGTTCTACAATGCTTCGGCAATCGAGGACTTTGCAATACTATAGACACTTTCTTGAGAATGGACGCGGCCACAGCTTCACTGTCAAGGCCTTCTGCCATCATGTTCTGTGTTGAAATTGACTTATTAGTGGAAAAACATCACTCCATAGTGATTGGGGATCCGGTTAATTCTGTGGAGTGCCCGCATCGAATATGACAGAATCCCTAAATATTGTTCCCACTGCCACAAGCTTGGTCATGAGGATGCAATTTGCGGTTTTCTTCACCCAGAGCTGAAGAAGAAGTCACAAAGAAGAGCTCAGGAGGGCTATGGACAGATAGTAGAACCAGTGGCTAAGACAGATACTCAGGGCTCGGGGTTATCAGCACAGGAGAAGAAAGAGATTCTGGTAGACAATGCTCTAATTCAGGAGTTGAGGTCCCAGAAAGCTCAGTCACATCATGTATTAGGGGTTGGGGTACAAGAATTTGAGATACCAGAGCCTAGCACAGTTCCATAGTCACTGGTTGAGCCACACTGTCAGCCACAGATAGTACCACAAACTCAGTCAGTTACTAGAGAGGCCAATAAAGATATCTTTAGGGGATTTAAAAAGCCTGCTGTATCCTTTT
>JAAGWI010018247.1:495-11030 GCA_012274505.1 Galium porrigens var. tenue
CCGGCGACCCAAATCTCATCAACACCAGCAACCCAAACCTCAATGCCAGCGACCACAACTTCCTCGTCGGTGACCCAAAACTCAATGCTGACGATCCAAACCTCATCACCGTCGGTGATCTCAATCTCAACGTCGGTGATCCAAACCTTACCGCCGGTGACTTAAACCTTATCACCAGCAACCGAAAATCTTATCACCTCCGGTCCAAACCTCATCACCATCGTCGACCCAAACCTCAACGTCAGTTACCACAATCTCACTGTCGGCGATCCAAACCCGCCGGTCGCAATCTCGTCAATGCCGACGATCCAAACCTCAATGCCCACGACCCAAACCTCACAATCGGTGAACCAGATCTGATGATCAGCGACCCAAATCTTAGCGTCGGTGGCCCAAACCTTATCACTTGCGTCCCAAACTTCATCATTGGTGCCCAAAATCTCATCAACACCGGTAACCTAAACCTTATCACCACCAGCGTTCACAACCTCATAGCTGGTGACCCAAAACTCACCTGTGGCGATCAAAAACTCACCGTCAGTAACCCAAACCTCAACGCAGATGACCCAAATCTCATCACCGGTGACCCAAACATTATCATCCCCGATTACCCAAACCTTAACGCTAGTGACACGAACCTCATCGCCGACAAACCAAACATCATCATCGCCGACGACCTAAACCTCACCATCGGCGACCACAAACTCACCATCGACGACCACAACCTCAGCTCGTGGTGACCCCAACCTCGCAAGTGATGGGCGCAAAACTCACCACTGACTTGTGAATGCTCGAAAATTCCACAACAAATAAAAAAAATCCAGCAATTCCTAATCAAACCATATTTGATCTCAAATCACATGGATGCCGACGAGCTAAGTATTGAGAATAGAGAAGTGATACAGATTACGTAACCAGATCAGTTTAAAATGTGATTAGATTAAAATAGATATGAGAATAAAGATCTAGTTTCAAATTAACCATATCAAAAATGGCGATCTGGCTTGAAGCCTGCTTTATCGTCGGCCAACGATCTCTGATCTCCGGGCAATGATCTTCCTTGCCACCTCACTTTCCCGTCCCCATTTCCTTCCGACGGCAGATCGATCCATTCCACTTGTTGTCATAAACGACGTCGAGATCATTGTTGATGTGGATCACTGCTTTGCCTCCCTGAATATCAGGGATGCATGCCAATATAACTTCGGCCCCAATATTTGAATGAAGGTCCCTTGACAACTTTCACTATTATACAGAAAATGAAATATTATCATTTAATCTCAAAACTTATGAAAAGAGGATTTGATAGACCTTGCCTCCATACGTGCCTCAAACAAGAGAGCGTGTCATGTAAAATTTAATTTACTTAATTAATTAACGAAGTCTGCTTCAAATTTTTTTAAATTAACAAAGTCCGTTATATTTCAAATTTTTAAAGCTGGACTTAAATAGGGGCAAATTCTCATGAAACAATAAAACCCAAGTATTTGACTAACTGTGGAGCCACTTCCAAGGTCTTTCCGGTCAATTCAACCAACGTCCCCGCCAATTCTCCGACTATGCCCGCCTGGTCCACTCTCCGGCGATCCCATCACCGCCTATCCACTCTCCAATCCTTCCAATACCGCAGCCACTCCACCCAACCACCACCGCCGCCGCCGCGGACCGTCGCCAGTAACAACAAGGGTTTGTTTGCGAAATTGCTCCCCGGAATCATAACAAGCTCCGCCGTTGGCCTTTCTCTCTACGCTTTCTCCGATTCAAGCTCCCCTTCTATATCCTACGCCGATGGGTCTGTTGTAGTAGTCGCCGATCACTGCGATGCCCCGAAAAGTCAATCAAGATTTCTCTTTGGAGGTTAACGCAGATATCTCATTGTCATTCTCATTTGATTCTGATATTGATTTTGTATTGAGCCAAAACTGAATTTTATGGGGTTTTTTTTGGTACTGTTTTCAGAGGCATACAGAAGAAAAATATTCTTCAATTATGAGAAACGGATTCGCATGAGAAGTCCTCCTGAGAAGGTATGTCAGATTAAAAACAATGCATCTTTCTTACTGTATTTGGATAAAGGCCCTATTCTTTTCTTTGCTGAACTGAACTGAAGTGAACTGTACTTAAAGTAGATGTAGTGAAAATAGTAATAGGAGGACTAAGTTTAGCTAAATTTCATCAAATAAAATTTAATTGAATTGAATTGAACTGAACTGAAGTGCAGATAGGTTAAAGAGAACATGGCCAAAGTTGCTAACTTGCAAGATATGAGTATCTAACTCTATTTTTGACTACATTGAACTTTTAGAATTTGTTTTTCTAAGTAAGTTGTATCTCAGACTTTTTGTAAGGAGTATAGCTAGAGCTCCATTTTGCATGTGCTCGATTTGTATGTTCCGTTAACAAGCTATTCCTGGTTCTTAATGCTAACAAGTGGTTGAAATGATTAATGATAATTTTCTCTCTTTGTCGAAAAGGTATTTGAATATTTTGCCTCTCATAAGGCGGATGATGGAGAGGTGTTTATGACTCCAGCAGACTTGATGCGAGCTGTCGTTCCTGTATTTCCTCCATCTGAATCGCATCTTGTACGAGACGGATACCTAAGAGGGGAAAGGAATCCTGGTGAACTGCGATGTTCCCCTTCGGAGTTCTTTATGCTCTTTGACACGGACAATGATGGCCTAATATCTTTCAAAGAGTGAGCATTACCTTCTTAATTCTTATGAGGATAGGGGTTTGTTTTATTAAAACACTGATGCAAATCTTATCTTCCAATTTGGTCCCAGGAAAGGCTAACAAATGGTTCTTTGTTTAATTAATCGCAGGTACATATTTTTTGTCACTCTTCTAAGCATTCCGGAATCAAGTTTTTCAGTGGCATTTAAGATGTTTGATCTTGATTGTAACAGGTGGTTAGATTTGCAATCTGTTTCTATTATTACTGAATTACTCTATATTAATGGCGCTCAATTTTTGCGATAGGGAAATAGATAGAGAGGAATTCAAGAAAATAATGGCTCTGATGCGAGCTCATAACAGGCAAGGTGCTATGCACTGTGATGGAATTCGAGCAGGTCATAGTCTTGGTGGTTCAGTAGAAAATGGAGGCCTGGTGGAGTACTTTTTTGGTAAAGATGGTCAGATGTGTCTACATCATGATAAATTCGTCCAATTTCTAAGGGATCTTCATGAAGAAGTATGAACTTCTCCACTTATTCTTGCACCTGACAATTGCATGTGAATTGTTGTTATTTGTTTATCGTCTTTCATCATTCTTTTCATTGAGTACGATAAGGTTTCATGGATATAATGTTGGAAGTTGATTACATTAAACCACCGACTAAGACCTCACTTAGGGATAAAGGGTTATGCGTGATATAGGTCATATGCTATCCAATTCTACTTGCCATTAGAGACCGGCATAGTCGTTTGGAGAACTTAGATAAGTTTCCATCTGTCATTTGCTTGGTTTGTTTTTTTAGCCCAGCCAGATAAGATCTATATGATCCAATCGATTGTTGTCCTTTCTCTTAAAATCTTCATAAGATCCACTGGATCACCTAAGCGCTTCTTATGGTTTCTTTTCTCCCGATCTTAGTCCTGTTTATCCAGAAATACTGTTGTATGCTCGATAATTGTTGGTTGTATGCTTGATAAGCACTCTCTATTTGTATCTGGATTGGGTTGAGATATAATTTCTGCTTGTTTCTGTTTTAATATCTTGCTCAGTACTGAGTTTAGACATATTTCGTTGTCAGATGCATAGGTTGGAGTTTGCACATTATGACTATAAAGGCAGAGGGACAATATCAGCCAAGGACTTTGCCTTGTCAATGGTTGCTTCAGCTGACCTGAAGCACTTAAGCAAGTTGCATGACAAGGTTGATAATTTGGACAAAATGCCGCACATGAACACCATCCGTATCACATTCGAGGAATTCAAGAGTTTTGCTGAGCTTCGAAAGAAGTTGCAGCCCTTTTCCTTGGCACTTTTCAGTTATGGTGAAGTGAATGGTCTCTTAACAAAGGCGGATTTCAAGCGGGCTGCATCTCAAGTATGGTTTTCCCTTTTCTGCTCCATCTTTCTCGATACTGTTTTATAATTTGCCCATGAATTTGAACTACATTGCTCTGTGGCAGGTATGTGACATCGTGCTCTCTGATAACGTGATGGAGATAATATTCCGTGTCTTTGATGCAAATGGTGATGGAAACTTGAGCTGGGATGAATTCGTGAGAGTGTTGCAGAAAAGGGAAAAGGATATCGGCTCACCAACAGAAGCAGGTATCTTCAAGTTTCTGTCTTGCTTGTCGAAATATGGAGACAGAAGCGGCATATCTCGCATACTTAATCGATGATGACTTTCAGAGACAGGTGGGGTACATATGATTGGGTTAAATCCCACCCTACTAAGCACTGATATAACATAATGACATAGATAGCAGTAGCTTAACATAAACGCACTGCAGAAAGTTTTTGTAAGCAAAAGAAAGAATGATTAATATAATTGCTTTGTTTATTTGGTTGTTTCTGGCTGGATTACTGTCCTTGCTGGGGCCTAATGTGTGTTTTCTCTCATTTATTTTCTTAAAATTATGTAGTGTTTATAGAATCGGGATCTTATCAAAGTTTTTTCGAAGCCAGTTTTTACAAAATCTTAGTAAAAAAAGATTTTTTGAGGATCGTAAGGTCTGGATCGGGTCGGGTACTCGGGTTCATGCTTACCTATTTGTACATGCACCTCAAGTCAGTAAGCAAAAGTGAGCAGCTTGTGAAAGGAATGTCCTTTTATGTTCATGCGAACTTCTCCTTTTGTATTCTGGAACTGAGTGGTTAGGAAGCATTTGCAGAAGTTTGTACTATTGAAATAGCAGCCCCACCACCGGCCAACCACCGCCAGGTAGGCGGCATGTCACTCTCCGGCCGCCGTCTCTAGCCTTGTGATAACAAATTCACAATTCATATTGCAAATGTCAACTTTGTTTGGCTGTATAAAGTGTAAATTATGGCCAACCACGCGCCGATTGACAAGTCCAACTCACTTGAGCTGGTCTTTCCATAATTACTCTTAACAATATTTAAAATCTTACCAAATCACAAATTCAAATTAGTTGTAGACAGCGTTACGTACCTAGAAATGATGTACTATTGATATTATTTCATCTAACCTAGCCTTCCTTATTAAAAGCTATGATATCTTTGTTTGAAAATTAATACCTCTCCAATAGTTGTTTGATACTAAAACAATAGGATAACTATGCAATGATGTCAAATCTTGATATTAAAACCAACATAACAACCATACAATCATTTCAAAAAAATAATAATTACACAATGATTTCATTTTGTGATTTGTCCGGTATTAACCATTATAATAGGGACACTATATAATGAGAATATGAGAAATGTAACCAAATTGTACAATTGTTTTACAAAATAGATTAATTAGAATGTCCTTAAAAAATTAGAAAATATGAAATATTAGAAAACCAAATTTGAGAAGAAAATAAAAAAAGAAAAGCAAATTTTTTTTAACATCATAAAAGATCACAATTGTGTGAATATACCCATCAATTAATACAATAGTAATGACATAATGATGGTTAATAAGGAATAAAAGAAGCAATTTGGTGTATCTTTTATTTTTGCATCTAATTATTATTTTATAGAATAAATCATCTTGTTCCTCTTGATATTTCGCATGATTTTTTTTTTTAAATATTTCGCATGATGAATCCTGAAGCGTTTTGTTGACGTGCCACTGTTGAGGGTGGGCGTCAACTTTACCTTCCTCTCCATTGATGCAACAATTCAAGAA
Organism: Galium porrigens var. tenue; assembly: GCA_012274505.1. Taxonomy (NCBI): domain Eukaryota; kingdom Viridiplantae; phylum Streptophyta; class Magnoliopsida; order Gentianales; family Rubiaceae; genus Galium; species Galium porrigens. Next base: position 6,315 of record JAAGWI010018247.1, read on the forward strand.
CCCTGTTTAAAAATGAAAACTTTGAACTAACCCAATTGTTAAATTTGTTCCCTTTCCATTTCCAAATGGTGTGTTTATAATTGCGCCAGCAGAGAACCCAAAGTCACAGAAAAAACATTCCTTTTTCGTTTCCCCATAATTTTCTTTAATCTTTTCTTCTTCTTTGCTTAATCATCATTTATTATTATTGCCATTCATATTCAATCTCACACGTTTTAAGCAGAAGGAAAGGAGGTCTCCCTGTTGACCTTTACTTTCTGCTTCTTTGCTCCACCAATTTCAAAGGAATCCCTCTGCCTGGTAAGTTTGATTCAATAAAGTTTTTTTTTTTTTGTGTTTCTTTTGATTCAAAACTTGCATGTAAAAGTGTGTTTTCTGAGCTAGAAACTATAAAGTTTGTACCTTTTTCTTGTTTGGAGTTTGATTATGTTGTTTGCCAAGCACTTGTGAGCTGGATATTCTTACAGTACTCCTTTTTGAAGAAAGTTTGTTCCTTTCTCTTTTTTTTTTCCAGCTTTTTGTTGCTCCCTTTTGTGTTTCATGATGATGGTTTTGTTTGATTAATGAGCATCTGTAGTTAGGTTAAGTAAAAGGGTTTTTCAGTTTTTGAGTTTGGAGGTTTTTATTAGAGTTGATTATTGTTTGATTGAACTGAATTAGTGTTTGGATTAGGAGGAAAATGGGAAAGCCAACAATAAAAAAGAAAGGCCTTGGAACTCCAAAATACAGTGAAAATGCTAAGTCGTTTGGTCGTACTAATACCTCGAAAGCATTCGATGAGGACACTGCAATCTTCATCAACATGTCCCAGGAGCTGAAGGAGGAAGGGAACAAGCTGTTTCAGAAGCGCGATAATGAGGGAGCCATGTTGAAGTATGAGAAGGCCCTCAAATTGCTCCCAAAGTATCACATTGATGTTGCTTATTTGAGGAGCAATATGGCGGCTTGCTACATGCAGATGGGGCTCGGTGAGTACCCGAGAGCGATCCATGAATGCAATCTGGCCCTTGAAGTTGCTCCAAAGTACAGCAAAGCCTTGTTGAAGAGGGCCAAGTGCTATGGCGCTTTGAATAGGCAGGATTTGGCTTTGAGGGATGTTAACTATGTTTTGAATATGGAACCCAACAATTTGACTGCATTGGAACTTGCAGAGAAGCTGAAAATGGCATTGAAAGAAAAAGGTATCGAGGTTCCAGAAACTTCCATTTTGCCTCCTGAAGAACCTTCTCCTTCCCCTTCACCAGTTTCAAACCCGACTACCCGAGACAGGGTGAAGAAGAAGAAAAGTAGCAAGTTTGGGAGGAAGAAGGTTAAGGAAGTTGAAGAAGTTAAGGAAGAACGAGGCGATGAACCTGAGGTGGATAAGAAGGCTGAGGATAAGGCTGTTGTGGAGGAGAAATTGAGTGTTAGGGAAGAAAAGGTTGCCATGAAGAATGTGAAGTTGATTCTTGGGGAAGATATTAGGTGGGCTCAGCTACCGGTTAACTGCACTATTAGGATGGTTAGAAGTGTCGCTCTTGATCGGTTTTCCGGGCTGCAGGGTGTGCTCATCAAGTATAAAGATCAAGAAGGAGATTTAGTGACTATCACCACAACCGATGAGTTGAGGATGGCTGAGACAGAAGGTGGTTCTCAGGGTGTATTGAGACTGTACGTATCAGAGGTTAGTCCAGATAAGGAACCGTTTTACGAGGAGAGCAATGAAGAGGAAGTGGAAAGCAATAGTACAGGCCAACCATCTAGTTCTTTGGAAAATGGAAATGTGGACAAAAGCACAGAACATGGCAATGGGCAAACCTTTGTTGAGGACTGGATTGTACAATTTGCAAGGGTATTCAGGAATCACGTTGGCTTTGACTGCGATTCATACTTGGATATCCACGAGGTTGGAATGAAGTTGTACTCAGAAGCAATGGAGGAAGCGCTTGCAAGCCAAGATGCTCAAGAGCTTTTTGAAATTGCGGCATCAAAGTTTCAGGAGATGGGAGCTTTGGCCATGTTCAATTGGGGGAATGTTCACATGTCAAGAGCAAGGAAGGAAGTTTCTATTAAAGAAGATGGCAAAGAACCAGAACCTGCTCAGATAAAATCAGCTTACGAATGGGCAAAAAAGGAGTATGTCAAGGCAGGAATGAGGTATGAAGAAGCCCTTAAAATCAAGCCAGATTTTTATGAAGCCCTTCTTGCTCTTGGCCAACAGCAGTTTGAACACGCGAAGCTCGTGTGGTACTATTCAATTGGGAGCAATAATGAGTTAAATAGCGATGCTTGCTCGCAAGTTTTGGAGCTGTACAACAAGGCTGAAGACAGCATGGATAGAGGTGTGCAAATGTGGGAAGAGATGGAGGAACAGCGACTCAACGGACTCTCGAAATCTGAAAAGGATAAAGCTGAGCTAAAAAAGTTGGGACTTGATGGTTTGTTGAAAGACTTATCTCCTGACGAAGCTGCAGAGCAGGTTTCAAAGATGAAATCTCATATTCATCTCCTGTGGGGAAAATTGCTGTATGAGCGTTCAGTTGTTGAATTTAAGCTAAGTTTGCCAAGCTGGGAAGAATGCTTGGAGGTTGCAGTTGAAAAGTTTGAACTTGCTGGAGCATCCCAAACAGACATTGCTGTCATGGTAAAGAACCATTGTTCCAATGAGACTGCTCTGGAAGGTAAAACCATCTGTCAAATATATAATATTATATGTAAATTTTGATGAGTTCTCTTCCATCTTCCTTAAATTACTTTAAATGTAAAAGGACTAATATGGTTCGTTATTGATTGTCAGACTTTGAAGTTGATGAGATTGTTCAGGCATGGAACGAGATGTATGATGGCGATAGGTGGCTAGCTGGTGTATCAACGTTCCGCTTAGAGTCCCTGTTCCGCCGGCGAGCTCCAAAACTTCATTCACTGCTACAGAGTTTGTGACCGTGATATGCAGCAAGATTGTTTCTTCATAGTTGTTTGATGGCTTGCAGTTTATTTCTTATAGGTGATGCTGCTGCTTCCTTCCTTATGATTACTACGTAAGAGTTTTTCTATTTTATTTGTTACTACTCACTTTTCCATATGACTTGCTTCCTTATAGACAATATAGTAGATAGACATATTTGTGCAGAATCAGGAGGGTTTTACCAAAAGAAACAATTGTCGTAAAACTCCTATGTTTCTGGTTGATAATTAGCAATTGAATTGTGTGCTACTTTATTGCAAAAAGATAAATCTTGTGATGGATACTGTGGCTTAAAACGTGAAACACGTTGTTAATTGTGCATGTGTGTAAAATGGCTTATCTTGTTTTCTCTTCCTTAAATTATTTGGGTATTAGAAACTCTATAACTAGTTCTTAATCTCATTCTTATGTATGAGATGTTTGATGAAATGGGATGGAAGAGCGAAGTTTGTTTAGATTCTTTCTCGTGAGATGAATGTATCTCAATTTATGTTTTGATGTCCACCTGTTTCGTCTGATGTTTGGTTAGTCATGGATGCAAGTTCAGTGGAAGCTTTCAATGTTTCTGACCAATTTTGATGTATTCTCATGTTTGCAGGTTGGTGGATTTTGGTCATTGTGTTATTTGAGATTTTGGCTTTTGGATGCCAGACTGAGTGAAAAAGAAAAACAAAAGATCCATTATTGGTTGAAGATTTTTGAAGTATAGATACTATTGGTTTTGCTGGATAGAAATTAAAGCTGTCCATTTCATTCATTTGTTTCAAAGTGTAAGCAATTTTGTTGAGAAAGAGAAGAATAATGTGATGAAATAGTATTGGCTTTGTTTGTTACACAACTTTGTTCTGGATTCATATTTAAGCCCTTCTCCTGGACCATTTGAACAAGAAATTTAGGCATTTTGACTGTTAGTAAGTTGTTAATTGATGGTAGTAGTAAGTACTAAATTTGGAAGAGAATCATGCACAGAATCACTCTGGAAAACAGAAGATCACTCAAGCAAGATTTTTTTTTTACAAAAGCTTTGGGTGAGACCGTGCTACCAAAATTTTATGGTCAGGACGAATGATTTCTCATATGTTTATTAAGATAGTTTGTGACTTTGTGTTTGTAAGTTTTGTTTCTCTTTCCAACTCAATTAGTTCATTTATAATATTTAAATTAAAAAATAGTAAACCAAGGAAAATACAATAAAATAGAACTAATAACATAAGCACTTGAACTAACTATATGGACATATTTAAACTTACAAATATTCTGAACTTCCAAGAAGGCTGAAGCCTCTCTGCCTCCTCTCCAACTCCAAGCAAACCCTAACCGTCTCCATCTTTTCCCCGTCTCCCCCTTTTGGGTGATGGGGAAACAATATTTAATTATTTTTCACTGATTTTTGCTCTTGAATAAGTGTGGAATCTCCATACAGAACCTTTAGATCCTTCAGATCTGAGACTTTCAATTAGTAGTTTTTTTTTCTGCTCGATCCTTCAGATCGAACCTCTTACTCGATCTCTAACTAGATTGAGGTCCTTGAATTCGGTTTTTTCCACCGGATCTGATTATTTGGATACTTGATTCCGGGTTTTCAATGCGTCTACAGTTTGGATCAAGGTGTTTACAGTTTGAATCAAGGTGTTTACGCTTGAACAACACAAGTCAGCATGTTCGTGGTGTTGCAGATGTTGCAGATCCCTGATTAACAAGGCAGATTATGCTTGGATGCGGATCCCTTGTTAAGCGGTTCATGGTTTTCGCTGGTGGTTAGGTATCCCCTG